>JAODAL010011006.1:5000-102078 GCA_025379985.1 Phyllomedusa bahiana | reverse complement strand
AGTGAGCGAACCGTCCTTAAAAAAGCCCTGTACCTCCCCTGACAGGTCTGGTTTAGTAAATTCTTGTGTTCCCTGTGAAATAACAATTCTGGAGTCTCTTCTCCTATAACTCTGGGTTGTGCTGTTACTCTGTTATTCCTCCTAGAAATATATTACCGAATCTGTCAGATGGGTGTTGCCATTCTAGTTTCAGAGGGGGGTGTGTCCCAGACAATCAACACTGATTGGACAATGTTACTGTGCAGGGACACACCCCTTTCAGGACTAGAATAGTAACACCCATCTGACAGATTCAGTACTACATTTCCAGGAGAAATAACAGAGGAACAGCACAATACAGAAATATAAGAGAAGAGGCTCCAGGATTGTTATTTCACAGGGAACACAAGAATTTACTAAACCAGACCTGTCAGGAGAGGTCACAGGTCCTTTCTTTAACTCCGAATAGGGTATTAAACAATATTCAAACCACATTTGTACAATAGATACTTTGTGCTGTGATGGCTCTAAGCATTATCCACCACTCCAGGGCCCTGTTATCCTCATCCTATTAGAATACACACATATCCATCTTTACTGGCTGCTAAAAAATTAAAGGGGTTGTTTTAGGAGTAGAAAAAGTTTGCTTTTGTCCAGAAAAGGATGCACGGGTTGTGCCTTAAGGGTTTTTCCCATCTCACATGTGTGGTTTTCACAAAATAGTTACTCGGCACTTCTACTTAAAAGTATTGTTTGTTAGGGAATCCAGCCCGATAAAATCTTATGAAAATTAACTAAAAAATCAGATACTTATGTTTATTTTAATAACTGGTGCAATGGTCACATATGATGCTTATTTCATGTGACTTGTGGTGCTTATATGACAATTGGCTTTTCATGCGACTTGTGCCTTGTTTTCGTCATGAAACATCAATTGGGTTGGAACCAAACCTCTCCCAGAACAAAAACCTCAAAATTCTTTTCTGAAAGGAGAATAGCTCCCCTTTTGTGGGTTTCCATTCAATTCAATGGGAGCTCAGAGTACAGAGGAGCTGTTACGTCCATTGAAACTAATAGAGAGTAACCACATGAGCGCAGCCAGTTCTCCACTCTGAAATGGGAGTTTCAGGAACCTGTTCTCGAGAGGGGGGTGGGTGACACCTCTGGGACTTCTATCACACATTGATGGCATAATCTATTGATTAAGCCATCAATGTGTGAGATAAGAAAGCTGTCACATTGACCCTACTACCTGATCTGCCAGCAGCATGTTTTAAAACCCGGGAAACTGGGGGATTGAAGTAGTTAATAGTTGAAGGGCCAAAAAAAAAACCCCCCTTCCATTCAGTTCGCCTATTTCAATACAGGTGGATCCCGAGGAAGGGAACCCCCCCCCTACCCCCCCTTTATACATTGTTTTATTTGGGTTTAAAGGGGTCCACGGGCGGTGTTATCAGGAGTTTGGTCACTATCTTTGTATACACACTCCTACATTAAAGGCTGTCAGTCACTGATAACACCGCCTACTGGGCTCCTGAACCCAGAATAAGCAGGAATGTAAATCATTTCATTAAAAGATTGGCTGAATTGTTATCCCCAAAACTAGAGTTCAATCTGCTCAGCTTTTCCTGCTCTCTAACATGATGTCTGCCAATCGGATAGTAGGTTAAATGTGACAAATGCCCTTTAAATGAGTTAGGCTTGGCTGCAGTACTAAACACAGCCTATTGACGTGGTGGGGCACTGTTCCTGGAAATAAATATTAGGACTAGAAGAATTTCTGAAACTATTTTATATAGTTGGAATCTTACACATTTCAACCTTCTACCTATTAAAGGGGCTTTACCATGAAGGCATTTCTTGCCTGGTTTGTCCAGCTTCAGCTTTCAGCGTGTTCAAAAAGGAGACGTTTATGATCTGTTTTGAACTGCATATCATGTGACCCAGCAGGCTTGACATCACAATGCCTTCCCTCACAGTGTGCTCACTCTAGTCAAACAAAGGTCTTTATGTAAAGAACTGTGAGTAGCTACAATGTAGCTGAGTGGTTACCATTTCTGCCTTTCAGCATAGGGGCCCTGGGTTTAAATCCCTGCAGGAACAAAAAACTAATTACGAAGGAGTACAGTGGACTGGAGTAGAATGACAGCACATGGGGTTGAAACACTTGCTCTGCAGTGAGTGTGTGTGATTTCTAAGGAGTACGGAGGACAGGAGTAGAATGACAGCACCTGGGGTTGAACACTTGCTCTGCAGTGAGTGTGTGTGATTCCTAAGTAGTACAGTGGACGGGAGTAGAATGACAGCACCTGGGGTTGAACACTGGCTAGGCAGTGAGTGTGTGTGATTACTACGCAGGGAAGAGACTGACAGTAGCTGCCTGAGAGGAGACATAATGTCTGAGCATGTGTGGCCAGGACTGAGGAGCTCTCATCACTGGTCATATCCCCTGGAGACGAGCTGTACACTATGGATCACTAAGGGAGCAGCTAAAACAAAAATGGTGGAGAATTTTTAATAATGATGAATTGTGAAATGTTTATTTAATTTGCAGTTTCCTACCTCAATTTTACTTTATGGTAAAACCCCTTTAAAGAGATTCTCCATGTTGGAAATGGAGAGGAACTGAAACGTAAAATATATTAGACCGGACTTCATTATACAACAAGGAATCTTTATTTACATAAAGCCAGAATACTTCTTTACTCTTGGACGGAGTCTTTGTAATATACATGTGTGCAGAATTCATGTGGCAGATTATGTCTTGGAAACTACAGGGTGGAGGGTGGGGGGGGTCTTTAATTCCAAATATTGGATAACCACACTGATCTTCCCCTTTTTTGCAGGAGACTTTTTACCATACCTCAGACGGTGGGTGAAATTTTTCCACCCCAAAGATGTTCCGGTCCTAGATCGCGCTGCCCGTAGCGGCCCCCCGCTCTTCTCGGCTCAGATGGTCATGCAGAAGGCTCATGCGTTGCCCACTCTGTGCTGATGGTGTCGGAGGCAAACTGCAACCTCTGGTGATATTCTACTGATCCCTTTTTACAGAAGGTGCAAAGGGGGGAAGGTGAAAACATTGATGCATTCTCATGGAAGAAGCCATTGTGAAGGTCCACAGACCTTTTTATCTTCTTGGAGGGGCTGCGCAGGTGCATGATCAAGGTTTTTAAAGAAAGTGTAGAAGACTGTCGATTATTTTAGCAGAAGGGTTAATGGGTAGACTGTGCCTCGCGGGCGGTGACAATGGAGCACAGCTGAACTTTTACGTACTCTCAATAAAGTTACGACAGAGTTTGACTCCATTTCCTTTGTCGGTGAAAGAATGTAGACTTGGTAAGGTGCAAAGACACTGTCAAGATGTCGTCTATGGCAACCGACCAATTGGCCACTCAAGGTTGTGAGCTGGTTGGTAACTATATGCATCACCTCCGCTATTTGCAACTCCAATATTGGGTCCTACACCATGCTTCTCGATCTTCTAAGGCTTGTAATCCCTTAAAGGGGTTGTCTCACTACGAAGGTCATAGTTGAAAATGTGGGGACCAAAAATTTCTAAGGTTTTCCCCCTTTGGTTACTATTGGCCAAAGTGCTACGGTTTTAAAGAACGGGCCGGTTTAATGTGCTTAGCAACAGTGTTTTGTTATGGTCAGGCAAGCATTCGTCCGGGCCCAGGTGGCACATGCAAAGGAAAGGGGCAGTGAAGAGGAGGGCGGGATGTGTGTATTGGCAGAAAGGGAGGAGAACAGTGAAAAGACATCGGGGGGGTTGGTGTTTTGTACCTTTCTTCACTGCCTCCCCCCACCCTGGGCTGCCAAACACCCTCCCCCCTTTCACGCCTCTTTCCCCCGCATGCGCCCCCAATACCCCAAACCCCCCTCAAGTCCTCTATTGCTTTCCCTTTTGCCTCCAAACACAATCCCGCCCCTTCTTTCAGCCTTTCCTTTTTTTCCCCACCTGGCAGGACAAAAAATGCTTCCCAACCAGTTCAAACACCTTTTCTAAGCACATTAAACCAGCCCTTCCAAAAACCGTAGCATTTTTTTTTTGAAAATAAAACCCAAGGACGTACACCCTTTAGATTTTTGGGTCCCCACATTTTAACTAAAATCGTCGAGTGAACAACCCCTTTAAGCTCCCACCTTTTTGATAAGGGATCCGCTCCCTATCAATTAACCCTTTGGAGCCTTTGATCGGTCTTCTACTTTTTACTTGATATCTGGTCTGTGTACACAGAGTTCATTTTGGCACAGATTGAAGGTTTGCCATGTCACCAAGGTTTTTGGGTCCGGCACCCCAGCAGAGATGAGCCTATTTTCCCACTCTGCCACTTTTTCTGTATTTCATACTTTACCTGGACAGTCGAGATTAACAGAATTATTATTAATATGAATTAAAAGGGTGGGAAAAAAAAGAAGGGTGTCACAAGCAAGTGGGAATACAGCAGCTGTCTAGTACTGCTGCATTTTTTGTGTACTTTTTTTGGGTGTCTCTAGCTGCTTTTTTTTTTTTTGTGCAAAATTCGACAAAAATCGGTAGGAAAAATTCTAAAGCCCTGTTTTTTTTTTTTTTTTTTTTTTTTTTTTTTTTTTTTTTTTTTTTTTATAAAAACCCCTCACATGCTTGTTTTTCTCCAGAATCTATTAAAGTGCACTGACAACCTAATTATTGGTGGGAATTTTAATGGGGTGCTTTCTGGAGCCCTAGAAAGGAGTCTTCACAGATAAGGGTTGTTCACACAGCTTTTGATGGGTTTTTTTCATACATTTTGAGCCTTTTAGGGTTTAAAATAGTCCCAAAAAAAAAATTTAAAAAAAAGGCTCCAAAAACACATTTTAACAACGGCATTGTGATTGACTTGCATCAAGTAAAAAATGACACGTTCAATGATGACCCCAATGATTCCCTTGCCTTTCGGGCCATTTTAAAAAATTGCATTCCCAATTCTTGATACGAAAGACCATCAAGCCCTATAATAACTTAGGGGGCGATCCTGGCTGCAGCCAAAAAAACATCCCAACGCACCTTTCAGTATGTTCATGCACGCTTTTTTAAAGATTGTTTGGATCCAAAAAAAGATCCCAAAACCTGTATGAACAAAACCCAAGGGAGTTCACATGGCGGTTTGGGTCCGTGTAAAAATACACCCTTTTAGAGCTTGTGGGTCTGCAGCGGGACCCAAAACACGCACAACAAAGACAGGTATTTTTAAAACTGCCCCAATTAAAAAGCGAAACGGGTTTACAGGTTTTCGGTTCCCCTTTTTTGGTTCCAAAAAACGCAGCAGGACCCTATTTAAAACTATAGGGTGCGACCTGCGCAGCCAAAACGCACCAAACACGAGCGGTGTTTGGGTCCGATCGGACGCAGTTTTTTTGGGGCATTTTTTGGGTCCAACGCGGCCTTGAAATCGTACCCAAAAAAGCCCTGTAAGCATCCCCCAAGGGTATTTTCACACCTTTTATTTTGATGCGGGGTTTTCCAGGCGTTTCTGTTCCCAAAACAGCATGAAAAACCCCGCCAAAAAATGCTTGTTTAGAAGGGTTTGGGCGCGTTTCTTGCGGTTTTTTGGAAAGAGTTTTTTCAAACCCGTTTTACCCATAAAAATTAATAGCCAGGTCCAAAAACATCTGAGGAAAACCCTAAAAACTCCCCAAAAATTGATATGACCCTTCTTTTAAGCGTCAAAAAAAAGCTTCCACAGAAACGGGAAAACCCTTGCGTGTATGAACTACAAAAGTGTTTTACAAGGAATCAATGAAAAAGAATGGGGGGTTTTCCCTGCTGTTTTGGGAGCAAAACGCTCCAAAAACCGGTCAAAAAACAGCCGTGTAACTACCCCAAGGGCCTGTCCCCACTGCACGGGTTTTCGGCCCGGTTTTTTAGGCGTTTGGGGGTTTTTTCAACCCCCTAAAAACCGTCTGAAAATGAGCACAATGGTGCTCTGTGGAAAACCCGTGCAGCAGTCCCCAGTGCACAGGGTTTCCGCAGGGCCGTCTCTTCCATTGGGCCAGGTGGGCACTTGCCCGGGAGCCCCATGAGCTCGGGGGGCACTCTCTGGCAGCTGCCTACCCTGCACAATGGAAGAGACGGCAGTGAACACACGCAGGGACGTGTGCGGCAGTCAGAGCAGGGGCCAGGCTATAGCGATGCCTGATGCGGCCCCTGCAATTCCTGTGCCCTGCCTGCGTTTTACTCCTCACAGCGCAGGCAGAGAAGCACGGAGCTGAAGTGAAGCAGGAGCGATCCTCTGCGCTGCTGCACTACAGCCCTGCCCCCTCCCTCTCTTCACTGCGCGCCATTGAAGAGCCAAAGACTTCGGGGGACACAGGAGAGCAGGGCTGCCCCTCCCTGTACATCATGCTATCGGCAGCTGAAGAAGGAGCTGAAGCCTGACCGGCCCCTGCTACTCCTGTGCCCTGCCTGCACTTTACTCCTCACAGCGCAGGCAGGGAAGCACGGCAGAGGAGTGAAGCAGGGGCCAGTCTGCAGATAAGGTCTGAGCTCCATGCACACAGCCCTGCCCCCAACTACCTCTCTCTTCCCCCCTCCCTCTCTTCAGTGCGGGCCGATCAAGACTGCTGCGGACACAGAGGAGCAGGGCAGCCCCTCCCAGTCCTCACCTACAAAAAGCAGCTGAAGGACCTGAAGAATGCCCGGCCCCCTGCTCTCTGGACTTCAGGACCAGTGAGTGATTGAGGGTGGGGGGAGGTGTTGGGGGGTGTTAGGGGTGAGGGACGCGCTAGGGATGGTGGGGGGTGTTTGGTGTGGGTGGGGGTGGTGTGGTGGGAGTGGGAGGAGGTATGTGGTGTTAGGAGTGTGTGGGGAGTTGTGGTGTTAGGAATGGGGGGGGGGGTGTTAGGAGTGTGGGGGAGCTGTATGCCATCTGTTGGCCCTGCGTATCTAAGCCAATCCATTATACGCCATCTGCTGTCCCTTCGTATCTAAGCTAATCCATTGTACGCCATCTGCTGTCCCTTCGTATCTAAGCCTATCCAGTGTACGCCATCTGCTGGCCCTGTGTATCTAAGCCAATCCAGTGTATGCCATCTGCTGTACCTGTGTATCTAAGCCCACGTTACTTAATACGTTGTGTGAATCTCTTTAGTTGAGGGGCGTTTTCAAGCTCAGAGCTTAGAGCAGCCGGAGCGGAAATACGGCCCTGGTTGGGGTATGTCAATTCTGCATAAAGAGTGTTTTTTATTTTTATCTACATAGACACATGAGGGCTTGTTTTTTGTGTGACAAGATGTTCGTTTTAATGGTGCTATGAACGCATCATGTAATGTGCTGGGAATCTGAAAAAAAGTGGGGTGAAATGTCAAAAAATGTACTTGCACCGTGTTTGCGGTGTTTCTGTTTTTATGGTGTTTACTTTTTGGTATACGTGATGTGTCCTCTGTATTCTGCGTTGGTTGAGGGGGCCCAGTTCACAGCTCTGCCCAGGCGCCCACAATGCTGTTAAGACGGCTCTGGGTTTCCGTCCGGCGGTTTTTCCGCCCGCAAAATATTCTACAAGCACAATCTTCCGTCCAGTTTTCGGACGGAATCTGTGAATGTGAAGGGGAGGGCTTTTCTCTTCCCATCGCGGAGAAAAGCAGCAAAACAGGACAATGCCCTAACTATGCATCTCAAAATATCTTGCCTATGAAGCAACCGCTTGCCTTGTGTGTCCCCTGGTGGGTTCAACATACGACTGAGCGAGACTTCTAGATACTACTTCCTCTATAGACCTCTTTCTGGTCTCTGACTCGCTCTTCCATCAAACTAAATCGAGATAGATAGACTCTCTCCAGACTCAGACTATGCATCAATTAGACTGTTTTTTTGGACCCCCCCAGGGAAGATGAGTAGGAACTGGAGATGTCCCTTGTCTTTGGCACGATCGACAGACTTTTGTTCCTATCTTTCCATTAACTTTGGTAACTTTCTGGATGATTGCTCACACCCCAGTTGATACCTCTCTTCTACCGCGAACCTCAAAGGCAGTGATGAGAAGCCATGTCATAGCGTCTCCCTGATGCACAAATGCAACAACCACATATACACTTCACTCCATACTGGTTTGCTAGAGGCTCGTAAGCAGTTGAGCTGCACAAACAGGACAATTTAGAGGCCAAACAACTGCTTGTCACCAGAACTCTGGCTTAAACTGAATGGCAATCTGAGTTTATGGAAAACCGTTTCTTTAGGCGAGAAGTTCACTAGACCCCATGTGTCAAAGAAATTTTTCCTTCAAATATCTCACCCAGCGACGGGCCAGATATTAACGAATAATAAGGATATCCTGGAAGCCTTCACTCCTTTCTACATGGACATTTACAAAAACGCTCTTATGACCCTCAGGCCACATGGTGTCTCCTTCATGTAGCACAGTCCCCCAAGTTAATAGCAGGTCAAAAAGATCAAACGTCAGCCCCTATCACCACAAAGGAGATAACGGACCTGATCTTGTCCTTAAACAAAACAAGTAACCTGCCCCAGATGGTCTACCTGTGGTAAACTATAAACTTTCCCAGCATTGACCTCCTTTATTCAATGATACAGTATCTTACAAAAGTAAGTACACCCCTCACATTTTTGTAAACATTGTATTTTATCTTTTCATGGGACAACGCTGAGGATATACATTACATGGAAATCCCTAAAGAAGCATTTATGCTATCTATCATACATGAAAAAACTTTGAGATTCTCGGTTCACATATTTTGTCAAAAATTTTAAGCCCCCACGACTTTCAACTGACTCGGTTGGGCTCCTATACTATCTTACTCTCATAGGCCAAACCGGCCCTTCACTGGGTCAACCGCCCTCCTTTTCCCCAGAGAGGAAAAAAATAAAAAAAACCCCAAAACCGCAAGCTGACTTTTATGAGCCTGTGAGAGGGGGTTTGCCTATTGTTTTTCAGAATTTTTTTTTTGTGCAAACCATATTTTGTTTTTTGGCGTATATTGTTTTTAATCTATTTGGGGAGAAAAGGGGCCTCCTTTTGGTTTTCTGCATACCCCACTTTAACGGGGTTTTAAAAAAGGAATTTGCGGTTTTGGTTTTTTTTTATTTTCCTCTCTTTTTTAAATGGGGTCGGTTACCCGTAAAGGGGGGCCTGGATTTGGCTTAGGGAGAGGAAAAAAAGCATAGGATCCCCCTCCCCTAAGTACGTTGAAAGTGTGGGGTTAAAAACTTTTTTTTGATCAAAAATTGGAATGGAATCCAACGTGAGATTACATTTGATAAAAAGGGAAAAGTGTCAGTTCCAGCTTGTAAAACAGTGTATTTGGTGTGCCTCAAAAAAACCAAAAACAGCCATCAATTTCTGAACCATTGGCAACACAAGGGGAGTACATCCCTAGGGAAAATGGAAAAATTGCGCTTAATTAGTTTTTTCCCTCCCCCCGTGTCGTGATTTGTTAGTGTTACTGGCCTCAGGTGTGAAAGGGGGCAGATGGTTAAATTTGGTGTCATTCTTAGGGCCACAGGAAGTTAACTTTGGCACCCGGGAAAAGCTGTTGTGGTGAAAAAAAGGGAAATGTTGCTCTACATAAAGATGGCCTAGGCCGTGGTCTGCAATGGGCGGCTCCCGTGTTTTTTAAACTAAGTCCCTCATGCTCACTGAATAGATTATTAATGCCAAAATGGGGTTGTGTTTCCCCAAAAGCTGGAGAGCTGCACTTTTTAGACCACTGGCCTAGGGTTAAAAAGATTAAAAACCCTACATTGAGCTGCACCCCGGTGGCCAAAAACCAACAGGGGGTTTTAAAAAGTTAGGTTCCCCTTAGAACAAGCCTCGCCATATCGACAAAAAGTTGGTGCATATGCTCGCTCTTTTTCAGAGTGAGTGCTGCCAGCATTGCTACGAGGGGGGGTCAGCCTGTCATGCTCAGCCTACATGCATCAAAAAAGGGTTTTCATGGCTGTCGTCCCATAAAGAAGCCTCTTCTACAGTGATGCACAAGAAAGTGAAGACAAGCAGACAAAGGGCCCTGGTTACTGGAATTTGTTGTGTGTCTGATGAGCCCAAGGTAAGTTATTTGGTTCAGAGGGTGTAATGCGTGGGCAAAAAACCCAGGTGGGGAGTACAAAGAAATTGTACTTCCTCCAGTCAAGCATTGTGGGAGAGGTCATGGTTTGGGGCTCATGAGTTCTCCCAGCGGTGGAGGTACAGTTCTTTGATGGAACCATTTTGCCAACATGTCCTTGACATATGAGCAGAGCTCATCCTCCCCGGGGCTGCGGCATACCAACATGACGCCCTCAAAGATGACCACTGCCTTGCTAAAGAAAATGGGGAAAAGGGCTGGACTGGCCAAGCATTTCCAGGCCAAAACCCAGTTTTGGACGCGTTCTGGGGCCTACGGCAGATGATTCTAGGGTTTCCCATTTGACGTTTCGGGGCCAGGGGGAGTTTATTTTTGGGGTCCATACAGTACGTAAAACTGTACCTGCCCCCTATACTTGCTCTTGTTTTCCCTCCTTTCCGCATTTCTGCCTCTTCCAAGGAAATCTTATAGTTAAAAAAAAACTCCGGGTTTACTTGCTCAGGGGCCCACCAGGAGATTCCCCTATTCCCCTGTGGGCCAGTCCGAGCCTGTTCAGAAGTGAAAAAAAACTGGTAGAACTGCGTAAGTGCCGCAATCTCCTCTCCGTTCTCTGAGGCCGGCTCGTAGCTCACTAGGAGGCTGCCGTGAAAGGGTTTTTTGCAAGAAAATATTGAATATTGGGCTATGAAAACATTTATTTTTTGGAGCAGAGTTTATTTGCAAAGAAATCCTATTGGTGTAGGGCTTTGCAAAAAATCAGTTTACTCCTGCGGAATGAAATTGGGAAAACAGCCTTTAGTTAGGAGTAAACTTACTCTTTTTTAACAAAAAAGTATAAACCGCACAAGGAAACCCTGTAAGAGCAATGAGGGGGGGAATATTTGGTTCTTGATTTTTAAAATCAGCAAATGACCCCAGGGGGAGGGGAGGACTTTTAGGCCCGGGTTTACCGGCTTATTCCGGGGGATTTTTTTTTTTTCGCCGTATTGAGCGCACAAACCGCCGTGAAATGGGGCGGGCCCGGGCGCAAATCCGGGCGGAATGGCCCAATCCGTCGGGAAATAAGCCGTGTGAACGGGGCCTTAAAGGGTTTTTCACCCCGCGTTTTACTGGTCACAAGCAGTTTTATTGTCTTTTTCAACGTGAGTGTTCTAAGCAGCAATGCTATTTAGCTCCCCCATAAATAGCTGAGCATTACAAAGTAAGTGCAGGAGATTTAATCTTCAGTAAAAAAGTCAAAGTGCTCTAGGAGTGAAAACAATTGCTTATCTGTTAAAAAAAAAAAAAAAAAAGAAGAAAACTTTTTAGGGGATAAGCTCCATTTCCCGGGACCTCGCTCCTTGCTCTCTGTCCAAAACTACGTGCTGACCATGTCAAAAAATTGTCGAAATTTGAATCCTAAACCCGCGTTGTGCTATGAGTATTTTGACTTTTGGGTTTCCCCTGTGGGATTTTGATCTTGTTTTCGACTGTAAAACGGGAGAAAAAAAAAGAGTCCCATTCATCACTATGGGGTTTTGGACCTAAATGTGCCAAAAAAAAGGTTCCAAGTTTTTTTGTAAAAACAGCCGTTCTGAAATCCGGGTCATGTGGACTACAACTAAGATTTTCAGTTGAGGTCTATTGAAGCTTACAGTTGTTTTTTGATGAATTCTGAATCCTTGTCAAAAACTAACCCTTATCAGGAAGGAAGATATGGAATAGCCAGAGATACCTGTGTGCACTCGAAGTAGATAAAATCTCTCTTATCTCATGACCAAGGTAAAAATCAAAAGACCCAATATATTTAGAAAAAGTCTTCCATTACATGTTGAAAGCTAATCTTTGTAGTGAGAAAACCCCTTTAATACTTGTGCTTTGTCATAGTGACATATTAGAAGTTTTGGATTGGTGAGAGCCCCAGTCCAGAGAGAGGAAGGGGCAGAAGCGCGCTGCTGAGTTCTGTGTACTTTTGGCTATGTTCACACGGCTTATTTTGGGACGTATCTCGCCCCGTATGTCTCGCCGTACTGCGCAAATTACGGGTGAAATCCGTCCCAGTCATTACGGTAATCCACAGTTCTCACAGAAAACTATGGATTCCGTCTCCTCTCCCCGCTCGTGAAATACGGCGGGCGGGGCGAAGGTGACATGTCAATTATCACGGCAGGATACGCGCCGTAGATAATGAATGTCTATGGGGCCGGTGGGCTAACACCCTCCCCCCCCCACACCCGTCCCGCCCCGCTGCCGAGCACACAGCGTAATTGCGGGTGAAATCCGTCCTACAATTACACCTAAGATCTGGTGCTGAACTAGCATCTTACCTGAAAGGAGCTGATGAAGAGGTTAAAGAAGACCTTGATGTAGCGCAGGATCCCTGACGTCTGTTCATCTGTGGCGAAGATAAACACCACCTCATGGATTCCAAAGTGGATGAGAGTCAAGGTCGCCTTCCCCAATCTGTAACAACAAATGACATTTCCGGATATGGAGCCTGTAGTCTAAGTATCATATGGACTAGAATTATTCATGTGGTAGATGACTCAAGCTTCATCTGGGCAAACCACAAATTTCTAGTGCTGTCTTAAAGGGGTTGTCTCACTACATTGATTCATTCCTTTTTTTTGGGGTTTTAGTTTGAATTCAGGGGCGTGTTTACAGGCTTCTACTAGGCTGCAGTAGAAGCCAGGTCTGTAGCTATAGCGACCAGTGCTGGCAGCCTATCAGAGATTGAACAGGTCTGTAGCTATAGCGACCTGAGGAGCTTTATGCAGCCCATAAAAAGGGATATCTAGGAATAGGTAGGACACTGTTAATGGACACATATGCAAAGTGACTTGTTTTTGCAAGAACTTTAACATAAAAAGCAGAAATCCTTGTAGTGGGGAAAACCCCTTTAAGGTAAAAAAAAAATAAAAAAACATTTTTTTAAACTGAAAATTTATCAAAAGAAATACTAGATAAAGGAAAAAAACCCACAAAAAACCCATAACCTTTTTTTTCTAAAAAATTTAAAAAGGTATAAAGACTCCCCAAATTTTCCCATCAATAATAACTTCAAAGGGTCCAAGACATCAAAGCAATCACGTATTTCACAGTGTATGCTAGGGGAAAAAATAGAGAGATAAACTACTACAATTTTTCCCTCCCAAATTCCCCTAACCTCCCCTTTGGGCGGGTTTAAAACCCCCTTCAAAAGGGCGGTCCCAAAAATTTAAAAACCTTTTGCCCCCCTACAGAACCCTATTCTTAAATAACAGTGAAGACGGGAACATAAAGGGGAACCTGTTTTATAATCACAAAAATTTTAGTTCAGATGTGTTTCATTCTTTAAGAACCCCAGGGGGGGCAAAAGAAGGAAAAGCATTCCAAAAATAGGGAAAAAAAAAAAAAAAAAGGGAGTAGTTTGCCCCACGGGTTTAAGGAAAGGCTGATGTGCCTTGGGAAAGGGATAGACCCAAAATGATGACCCCCAGGGGTCATCCCTCTCCTTTTTTTCCCCACTGGGGGGGTTTTATGAATGAAACGCGTCTGGCTTTTTTGTGTTTTTAAAGGGAGGCCTTTAACTACCCTGCTTCAATGAAATTTTTTAAGGGTATAGGATTCTGTGGGGTTTCAATGGGTCAATTTTTGGGGGGACCCCCCCTTCTGGGGCTTTTATCCCGCAAAGGGGTCCAGGTTGGGGTAATTTGGGGGGAAACCCTTGTGGGTATTTTATCTCTTTTTTTTCCCATGCATAACTGTGATTGTTTTGATGTCTGGGGACCCTTTGAATTTATTTTTGATCGACGTTGGTGAGTTTTTAAATCCCTTTTTAAAAAAATTTTTTAAAAAAAGGGTTTAAAATTTTTTCCCTGTTTAAAAGGGGGGTTTTTGCCACGAAAAAATTTCAAACCTCCTGCATCCCAGCCTTAAGCCTTTTGTGACAAAAAGGGGGAGTAGGTGATTTGGATTTTTTTAAATTGAAATAAATGTGACCCAGAAAGAATGACCACCGGGCCTTTTCCCTTTCTCTCTATGAAAGGAAAGGGGCTTTTTAATAAATTTAGAATATAAGTACTAAAATTAGCTCAAAGAAACCCTTTTTGTTTTAAACCACCCAAAAGGGTTTCGTGGTTAAAAATCCGCAGGAATTTAACCCTTTGGATTTTTTTTCCTTTTTAAATAATGCACAGACCTCATTGAAGTGTTTTTTTTATTTGCACTGTTTGACTTATTCCCAATAGCCCCAAAGGGGACTGGGTAGAAGGGACAGCCCCCGGGGTTTAAAACACTCATTACTCCCCTTAGAAGAGAGGTATTTGAGCATGTGCGACCAGGCTGAGGACTCTAAACCCCTGGTCGTATGCCTTGAGATGAGCTAAAAACAATGGATCCAAAAGGGACAGCAAAAACAAAAACGGTGCAAAATTTTTTAATAAGATGAGGGTAAAAATTTTTTTATTATTTAATTTACAAATTCCCCCCATAAATTTTTACTTTGTGGCAAAACCCCTTTAAGGAAATTTTTCAAACCAAAAACTTTTCTGTAAAAATGGGGTGGTACGTCGGTCGGGCTAAATATTAGGGGACCAGGGGAAACGCCTGGTGGGCCCGTGAGAATAGCAGGGCTGGGGAGAAAGAAGCGGAAAGCAAGAGTAACGTGCTGTATGGGCCCCAAGAATCATATAAAGCCCATGACCCAAAGAAGCTCCTGTCTTCACCATACCCTGTTTCCCCGAAAATAAGACAGTGTCTTAATTAATTTTTGCTCCTAAAACAGCTAAAAATTAAAATTTTTGGGGGATGTCTTTTTTTTTCCAAAATGAAAAAGGGAATTCACATTTTTTGGGTTTAACAAAAATCAACATGTTTTAATTTTAACTGAAAGTGTTTTCACCCACAACATAAGCACCCAAACTATGAATTGCATAAAAAAATTGCACTAGGTTTAATTTTTCAGGGGAAAACAGGATAAAAAGTGATTTCCAGCTTCCGGCGGGCTCGCTCTAAAGTATGCCCCTTATTAATTAGTACCCGGGTTTCCTTTTTTTTAAATTTTTCATTTTCCCTATTAGGGGGGGGGACTTTTTGGGGGGTTTCTAAACCAAAATTCCCAAATTTTTTTCCATAAGATTATGGGTTTCCCCGAATCAATGGTCGTTCCAGAGCCAATTTATTTTTTTGTTTAAGGCGCTGAAAGGGGATTCTTTTAAAGAAGCCTGGGGGCCAGGGGAAAAACAAAAATCACAACAGTCAGTCCCCAGGCTTTTGGTGAAAGTGGCTGATCGTGGACCTCTAATATTGGTAAACCAACCAGTTGTCTCTTTACATAAGCCTAGTAGCCTGGAAAGCAGGCGGGAAAAACCCTATTCATAGAAAAAAAGCAACAAAATTTAAACGGAAGAATAAATTTTCGGGTTGGCCCTCCTTTAGTGAGGACGGAAAAAGCCCCAAAAGGGGGTTTTTGTCCTTTCTGAAGGATCTTTTCAACCCGAAATTGATTTGCACAAAGAGTGATGTTCAGAAGGCGGCGGGGGGGGGGGAGGGGGGGGGGGGCGCAAATTTTTAATTTTAAATGACATGGAATCAGAGAAACAACTGTTATAATTAATAAATGACACCAATTAACTTAGCTAACGTAATTTGGGGGGGGGCGGCCCCACCTTGAGGCTCAATTATTTATAGGGGAAAATTGACAATTTTTTGAAAACTGGAGCTAAGAAAACATAACAGTTTACGCCCCCCCCCCGGAAACCTGCCTTTTACATAAGAAAACCCCAAACTCCCCCTAAATAATGCTGCCATACTAGGTCTCATTTATCAAAACTGTCTCGTAAGACTGCCTTTGTTGGCCATAGCAAACAATCAGAGCTCAGCTTTCATTTCTTATAGGGCAGCTCCACACGGCTGATTTACAGCAAGAATTAAACGCAGAAAACCACCTAAAATCCTTGCGGAATTTTGGGGCGTGGAAATTTTTTCACGCCTTTTTTAAAAGGGAGATTTTTTTAGCCTCTTTTGGCCCATGTTTAAAACGGGTTAAAATTGGGGGCCCTAAATTTCGCGCCGAAGGGGCGCCCTTTTCGGGGCCCAAAAGGCCCATTCATTTCGGTAAAACACCCGTTCTCATAAGAAATATTTGGGGTTACGTTCCTGACAAACCCCGGACCTCGTCCTGTACTCCTAGCCTCCAGCCCGGGCCCTTTTCAAATTTTTTTTTGGACACCCATTACGCCTCTACAGGTGCCCCCCTAACCCCTTTTTAAACTCATATTCCTACCATTTCCTCCCAAAGTATTTTATGTCTCTTTATAAAGGCAAACCCCCCGGGAAAAGTTTGATTTAAAATAAATTTTTAAACAACCTCACATTGATCCCCCATTTTGTAAAACACTTGTTGAGCATGTCCCTGTTTTATTCCCTTTTAAAAAATTTTTTTTCTTTTTGGGGAAAAAAAATTTTTGTCACACAAAAAATGTATTTTAAATTTTTTCATGAACTATGCGCTTGGTGTGAGGGATCTTATTTTAATTGATATTTTGGGTGACCCAAACCCTTTCCACATTGCCCCCCATTTATACTTTTTTCCTCCTAAAATTTGGGGGCATAACCTTAATCTTTTTAAAACTCTAAATGGGAAAAACTTGATCCGTTTGGGGCAGCAACGCCATATTTAAAATTTAGGGTGCGATCCTTCTGAAACCAAAAAGCAGCCAAAAAAAACATCTGCTTTTTGGGAAACGTTTTTTACGCAAGCCTTTTGAAAAGTGTTTTCCCCGATCCAAAAAAAAATCCCAAAAATTTTAACATAGCCTTAGACAGTTTTGATGAATGTGTTTGTGATCCCAATTTATCAGCCAGAGCGGAGAACCACTACACCTATCATCCCCTGTCCTGGAAGCTTTGTCCATTCATTTGGAAATTACTGGGTTTCCCTAATCAACAGTCCCCTTTAAGTGGAAAAAAAATTTAAGCCACATTTTGCCCCTAATGTTACCATGGTTACTGATAAATCGGGGAACAGAGCAGGGAAATTAAAACCTGGGAAATTTTTTCTGCCCTTAAAAAGGATAAAAAAGGAAGGACATAACATTTAAATTAAAAAAATTTTTTTTCCCTGAGGGGAAAACTAATTTTTGTGAGATTAAAAAGGGACCTGAAAGGGTGCCCCCTACCCAAAGTTCCCCCTTCAAGGGAGCGGCGAGGTTGTGGCGTGGATGCAAAGAAACCCGGGCCTATGCCTGATCGGGCAAAAGGGGTTTACATGACTTTCGGGAAACTTTTAAATTTCAGACCCATTTATTGGGTCCCAGTTTTTTAAAGCGGACGCCCTACTTTGCATACAGAGCACATTACATTGCAGTCACCCCCATTTAAGGGGGTTTTAAGGGGGGCCCTTTAGAAAAGGGTTTTGGTAAAGGGTAAAAAATGAAGCTATAAAGAAATTGGTTAAGGGACCTTTTTATTTAAAGGGGTGTTTCCAATCATTGGGGGGTTTGATGGCATAGCATACTGTATGTCATCAAAGTCTGATACGGTACAGGACCCACCTCTGGGAGCCGCACCTATATTGGGAACGGAAAACACCCCTGAAAGTTATGGGTATGTTACACGGCACTTGGTTGTGTTTGCAATACGTAGAACGTATTGCGTGAAACGCATCCAAAAACGTACCACAAGGTGTGGTGCGTATTAGGATACGTTTTCCGGACTGCGAAAAACCTATCCCTATTTTTTCTATGGGCTTTTCAATGCATAAAACGGGTCAAAAAAAGACATTAAATTCTTTGAAACACCCTTTTTTATAAAGCTAAAATTTTTTTAAAAACACGTATCGCCGAACAACAATCATTTTTTAAGAAATAAATATCCACACTTGAACATTTTAAATAAATTTTTGGGGCCCTTTTTTTAGCACTAAAACGACCCAAAAAGTATTTTAAAAAACCCCTTTTGACCCACCTTACTGAGCAACTGGAAGGCCCAAAGTTTGAGAGAATGGAGGCCTATATTACAAGCGTGGGGAGCCTTAAGTTACAGACAGACTGGAGACCATAAATTACTGACAACGGGGGAGCCTATAGGTTACAGAGCAACTGGAACCTATAATTACGAGCAAAATGGAACCTTAAAATTTTCTGAGCAGACTGGAACCTAAAAGTTCTGAGCAACTGGAGGCTATAGGTTACAGAGCAACTGGGGAGCCTTAAGCTACGAGCGACTGGGGGGCAAAGTTACTGACAAATGGAGAGCATAGGTTTTTGGCAGAGGAGAGCCTATAAGTTACTGAGCAGACTGGAAGCCTATAATTACAGAGCAGATGGAGAGCCCTTTTGGTTTCAGAGCAACTGGAGAGCCTATAAGCTACAGAGCAGAGAGAGCCATAACTCAGAGCAGAGGGAGCCTATAATTTTTCGAGCAAACCCGGAGACCCTATAAGTTACTGAGCAAGGAGAGCCAAAAAGTTACGAAACTGAGACCATAATTATGACAAATGGAGCCTATTTTAAAAGGGTTTAAACCGAGCAGACTGGAGACCTTAAGTTACAAGCAGAACTGGGACTAAAAAGCTACAAAAAAAACGGAGAGCCTAATTTACAGAGCAACGGAGGCCTATAAGTTAAAGACAACGGGGGCCTATGTTTTTTGAGCAGCGGGAACCCATAAGCTCAGGCAGACTGGGGGCCATAGGTTAAGGCAGACGGGAGGCCATAAGACGACGACTGGAGACCAAAATTCTGAGCAAGGGAGAGCTATAATTACGACAACTGGAGACCCTATATTTAAAGGCAACTGGAGCTATAATTTCGAGCAAGGGAGAGCCATAAGTTCGAGGCAATGGGAAACCCTATAATTACTAAAGGACTGGGAGCCTATAGACAGGCAACTGGAGAGCCTATAATTTACAAGCGACGGAAGCATAAGCTACGAGCAACTGGGGGCCTATAATTTACAAGCAACTGGGACCTATAAGTTACAGAGCAGACTGGAGAGCCTATAAGTTACTGAGCAGACTGGAGAGCCTATAAGTTACTGAGCAGACTGGAGAGCCTATAAGTTACAGAGCAGACTGGAGAGCCTATAAGTTACTGAGCAGACTGGAGAGCCTATAAGTTACTGAGAAACCCGGAGACCTATAAGTTACGAAAACGGGGAAAGCCAAATTTTCGAGCAGACTGGAAGCTATAAGGTACAGAGCAAGGGAGACCTTAGGTTCAGAGCAAATGGATCCCAATAACTACAGAGCAGACGGGAGAGCCTAAAGTTACGAGCAAAGGAGAGTATAGTTACGGCGACGGAGAGCCTAAGTTACGAGCAACTGGAGAGCAAAATACTGGCAATGGAGAGCAAAATTACGAGAAAACGGGAGAGAAAATTTACAGAGCAACGGGGGCCTATAATTTTTCGAGCGAAAAACCCGGAGAGCCATATTAAGAGAGCTGGAGAGCCTAAATTTTACGAGCAGACGGGAGGCCTAAAAATTTTACGAGCAACTGGGAGCCAAAAGTTACAGGCAGACTGGAAGCCAATAGGTACAGGCGACGGGGAGCCAAAAGTACTGACAACTGGAGAGCCTATAATTTACTGAGCAGACTGGAGAGCTAAAAAAAGAGCAACGGGAGACCAAATTTACAGAGCGACTGGGACCTATAGGTACAGAGCGACTGGAGCTATAATTTAAAATGAGCAGACGGGAAGCCTAAAATTTTACTGAGCGACTGAGAGCCTATAATTTACGGCAGAGGGGAGAGCCTATAAGTTACAGAGCAGACTGGAGAGCCTATAAGCTACAGAGCAGACTGGAGAGCCTATAAGTTACAACGCAGACTGGAGAGCCTATAAGCTACAGAGCAGACTGGAATCTAAAAGTTTTGAGCGACTGGAGACCTTAAGCAGGGGGCAAATGGAGACCTTTAAGTTACTGAGCGATGGAGAGTCTTAAGTTACTGACAGACGGGAGAGTCTAAAAGCTACTGGGGCAGACAGGAACCTAAAGTTACTGAGCAAAAGGGGAACCTTTAATTTACAGAGCAACGGAGACCCTATAATTAAGAGCGACTGGAGAAACCAAAAACTCTAGCAGACTGGGACCTAAAAGCTACAAGCAGAGGGAGGATAAGTTACTGAGCAACTGGAGCCTTAAGCTACGAGCAACTGGGAAGCCTATAGGTTACAGAGCAAGGAACCTATAAGCTACAGGCAGACTGGAGAGCCATAACTCAAGCAGACGAGAGCCTAAAAGTTACAGAGCAGACTTAAAAACTATAAGCTATGAGCAGACGGAAGCCTAAGCTACAGAGCAACTGGAGCCTATAGGTTACGAGGTTGGGAGTCTATAAGTTACTGACAGATGGAGAGCCATAATTTACTACAACTGGAGAGCCTATAAGTTACAGGCAGCGGAGATCTATAATTTATGGGGGCGACGTACCTTAATTCTGAGCGACTGGAGACCCAAATTATGGCAGACGGAGAAAAATACAGACAACTGGAGAGCCAAAAAGCTAAGAGCAGACTGGAACCAAAAGGGTTTACAGAGCAGACGGGAGAGCTATTTTTAACTGACAGACGGGAGAGCCAAATTACTGACAACGGAAGAGCCTTAAGTTACGGGCAACTGAAGCCAAAAATTATCAGACTGGGAGTATAAGTTACAGGCAATGGAGAGCCATAATTTACAGAGAGACGGAGAGCCTTAGGTTACGAGCAGACGGGAGAGCCTATGGGTTTACAGACAGACGGAGACCCTATAATTACTGAGCAGACGGGACCCATAATTTAAAGGGAAGACGGAGACTTAAAAATTACTGAGCAGACGGGAAACCCCAATAATTTAAAGGCAGACGGGAGCCTATAAGTTACTGAGCAGACTGGAGAGCCTATAAGTTACTGAGCAGACTGGAGAGCCTATAAGTTACTGAGCAGACTGGAGAGCCTATAAGTTACAGAGCAGACTGGAGATCTAAAGTTATGAGCAACGGGGAACCTTAATTACAGAGCAACTGGAGAGTCTAAAGTTACGGCAACGGAGAGCCTAAAAGTACTGACAACTGGAGAGCCCTATAATTACAGGCAACTGGAGAGCCTATAAGTACAGAGCAGACTGGAGAGCCTATAAGTTACAGAGCAGACTGGAAAGCCTATAAGTTACAGACAACGGGGCCTATAAGTACTGAGCAATGGGACCCTATGGGTTACAGGCAACTGGAGACCCAAAATTTACTGAAGACGGGAGACCCTAAAAGTTACTGAGCAGATGGAGAGCCTAAAGTTACTGCAGATGGAGACCAAAGTTACTACAACGGGGAGCCTATAAGTTACAGAGCAGACGGAAGCCTTAGGTTACGAGCAGACGGGACTATAATTTACAGAGCAGACTGGAGAGCCTATAGGGTACAGGCGACTGGAAACCAAAAGTTACAGCGCAGACGGAAGCCATGAACAGAGCAATGGAGAGCCTATAGGTTACGAGCAGAGGAAGCCAAAGCTACAGCGCAGACTGGAGGCCTAAAATTTACGAGCAGACGGAGAGCCATAACACAAGCAACGGGAGACCTATAGGTTACAGAGCAGAGGAACCCTATAAGTTACGACAGACGGGAGAGCCTATAAGTTACTGAGCAGACGGGAGACCTAAAATTTAAACTTACAACTGGGAGCCTATAAGTTTCTTAGCAGACTGGAGAGTCTATAAGTTACTGAGCAGACTGGAGAGCCTATAGGTTACAGAGCAGACTGGAGAGCCTATAAGTTACAGAGCAGACTGGAGAGCCAAGCTTGTCACGTTCTCCCCTTCTGTTTAGGGGAGATCCGAGTAAGCCAAGCTGTGTTCAGCTCTGTTTTGTAACTCCCCATAAAAAGAAGGAAGTAATTGTGCAAGCGCGGCCTACTTTTCACTCTGCTCTTTAACTTTCGGGGGCCCGTTCCTGTGATAGGTGGGACCCGCACCTATCAGACTTTGATGGCATATGCTAGTGATATCCCATCAAAGTCTAGGGGGCCCAAACCCCCTTTTAAAAGATTCTCCCTTTGGAAAAAAACCCCAAATAGTAAGGGCCCTTGAAAAAATGTCTTTTTTTCTGGGGCCTCGGAGAAGCTGGAAATTGCCTTGAAATCTAGTCTAGGTTATAGCGACATGTATGAACAACCGGGCTGCACCAGAAGTCTGGTACTATTCAGCCCATACACTGGACAGCCCTGTTTGCATATAATTAATAATCCGGCGCATATCCCAGTCAACGACATATTATTGGGCGTCACTGCGGCACTTTGTAATGCCCCCAGAGATCAGGGGGTTACTGGAGACATTTCGCACTACAACCTGTATGATTCTACCACATGTATATCTTCAGTACTGCCAAATCCAGAGCGCATATACTGCTGGAACATGTAGAGCACTTACAAGAAAGGTTACCGAGTCCGAAATGACGCTTTGAAGCTATCAATCTCAACAACTCATAGATGACCCACATAGAACAGGGTTCATAGATTCAGCGCGCACTCTACCCACTAACATACATTCCCACTCTCCCCCGCTTTTGGCATGGGGGTCCCGCTAATTGGGTCCCCCCCCGCCCTCCCACAGCGTTGGCATTCCTCCCTCCCCTGCCGCCACAGGCGGTGGGGGGCTCTTCTACTGACCCGCAAATGGGGCGACAGAGACAGCGAGCTAGGGCGCAACTCATGGCCCCGCCGAGCCATTCCCAACAAGCGGGTGAAGCGGGTGAAGCGGCCGCTTACCCCCTCCCAGGCGTACTCGCTGTGCAGGGGGGAGGCAGAGGGATCGGCATCCTCCTCTCCCCCTGTATGTACAGGCGCACGGTGGTGCGCCATACAACATGTCAGAGCGGCGCAGGGGGAGTCATGACCGCGGGCTGCTCTCACTACCCCTGCGACTCTGAGGAGATCGTCCTGAGCGGACCCGCGCTGCAGGACCTGTCAGGTGAGTGGCATTTAATTATTTTATTTTTATTAGCCTTAGGAGTGGGCACTACCTGGCAAACAAATGGGGGCAAATCACCTGCAACAGAGGGGGCCCTACCTGGTCAAACAGTGGAGGTGGCACTACCTGGCCAACAATGGGGGTCACTACCGTGGGCAAATAAATACAATGGGGCTCTACCTTGTAAAACAATGTGTGGCTCTACCTGGTACAACACTGGAGCATCACCTGGCCAACATAGGAAGCACTACTGGCAAACAATTGGCGGGGGGCACTACCCTGGTCAAACAATGTGGAATCTACCGGCAAACAATGGGGGCACCTACCTGTCAATAGGGAGGGACACTACCTGGTAAAACAATGGGCATCACCAGGCCAACAGAGGGGGCCCTACCGACAAACACTTGAGCACCTACCTGGAAACGATGGGGCACTACCTGTCCAACAGAGGGGCCCTACCTACAATCAATGGTGCATCTACCCGCCTTCACACTGGGGCATCCTACTGGCACACAATGCGGGCACTACCTGGCCTAACCATGGGGGAGCACTACCTGGCAACCGAGGGCAACGAACCTGCAAAGCGACATGTGGGCCATCTAAACCTGGCAAACAATAGGAGCAACTACCTGGCCATCAGCGGACACCTACCTGGCTAACAAAGGGGGCATACCTGGCTAACAATGGGGGCATCTACCTGGCAACATAGGTGGCACTACCTGGCTTAACAAAGGGGCCTACTAAAATGCTAACGAAGACACAAGGGGCACTCTACCTGGCAACAGAGGTGGCAACTATCTGGCAACAGAGGGGGCACTACCTGGCAAACCATGGGGGCACCTACCTGGCAAACAATGGGGGCACCACCTGTCAACAGATGGCCGAGAGCACTCACCGCAAACAATGGGGCATCTACCTGGCTAACCCCAATGGGGCCCTACCGGCCACAGAGTGGCAACTACTCTGGCAAACCAGGGGCAACTACCTGAGCAAACAATGGGGGCAACTACTTGGCAACACTGGGGGCAATCAAACCTGACTAGACAAAGGGGGGGGCAATACCTGGCTAACAATGGGGCATCTACCTTGCAACAGAGAGGGGCACTACCTGGCAACAAAGGGGGCAATCACCTGGCTAACACTGGGGCATCTACCTGGCAACAGAGGGGGCACGACCTGGCAACAGCGGGGGCACTACCTGGCTAACAAAGGGTGTAATTTCTACATCCTGGCTAACAAATGGGGAGCAATCTACCTGGCAACCGAGGGAGTCAACCTAACCTGGACAACAGAGGTGGCACACCCTGCAACCGAGGGGGCACCTACCTGGGCAAACAACAGGGGTACTACTGGCTAACAAAGGGGGGCACAACCTGAATAACAAAGGGGGCATCTCACCAGACTAACAAAGGTGGGGCATCTTATCTGCTACAGAGGGGGCATCTACTTGGCTACAAGGGGGCATCTACCTGCCCTGTAAAAGGGCCCTAACTGGTTTATGGGGGGCTACTACTGGAGCTATAAGGGCATACAACACTGGCTATTCTCCAAAGTCGTTCAAGCAGTTATGTGTGGAGGGTGTGGCTTTTGAAGGGCAGTGTCACAACCGCCAAGATGGGTGTGTCCCTGCAGATTTTGGCACGCGTAGCGCGCCGCCCCACATACATTCCCTCCAGCTTTTTACACTTTCAAAAGTGGGCAACTTCTGCTACTAATGCACCGCCAAAAAAATGGTGCTGGGACGCCCAACCCCATCATAAATACATGTTGCCCATAGTGTTTAATTTCCCTGCAGCGCCACCACAGGTGAAGTGAAGCACTACACAGTGTCCATTTATATCATTGGGTCGTCTGTGTAAGGCCCAGTTCACACTGCACATAGCAGAGAATACCTGTGCGCGCCGCTATACACTTGCTGTTGAGAGTAGGCAATGGCCAGCATGTACTTTCAACAGCACTCCCCGGCTCACATTCACCCTCACTTTCCCCCTGCACGTAAGCGCCCGAGAGAAGTGACATGTCTTTTTATGGGCCCATATTGGGCACCGGGGAATATGACAAGAAATAATAGCATTTCAATGAGTGCTATGATTTTACTGTATTTGCGGGGCGTACTTCGAGTGCATTGTAGCACAATTATGCCTCAAAGTACACCCCAAAAATACGCCGTGTGAACATACCCTAATGCAGGACAGGTCGGGTCCTCAAGAGCAAGAGTCGCTCTTTCTAGTCACTCTCCACTTTGACTTAGATGCTGAAGAGAGGACTCCCTCCCCCCATTAAATCTCAGTTTACCAATAGGGTATATAAAAATGTTTTTTTCCTAAACTTGAGCACCCCTTCAAAGTGACCCTGTCAGCTCCAGATGCTCTTTAAAGGGGAAACCACCACTGACAATCTATAGAGCGATTGGACCCCCTTTGGCACCGCCCAGAGATTCCTACAAATGGAAAAGCACATCCTAAGTAAAGGTTTATTCACTGTCAGTGTGAATCTGCTTAGACTGTTTTAGAATTATTTTAGTATCTTCTACAGCGGAGGCCTCCTTTAGGATTTCAGGATCACTGGGATAATCGATTCTCACCTCAATTTGTAGTCCGCAAAACCCTTCTGATTGGCTCTCAGCTTAGATAATATCATTTTCAAGATCCTCATGAAGATCACAAGGTTAATCTGAGGAGAAGGAAGAGCAGAAACATAAAGGACTGGAGATTTGCATTGTATATATTCATTAACATGGTAGTATGGCTTATGATGGGGTGTATAGAGGGGACTTGGGGTATATGGTGTTATAGAGGGGACTTCTCCTATTATCGGCAATAAACTGAGGTCACCTTCTTGAGGACCTGGCTTATCTATGTATTAAAAAAACATCGAGGGACTCAAGTATTAGGGACCCGGGATCCTCGATAAGTGTCTCTCCAGGCGGAAACCCCTTTCGGGTGCTTTCACACTGGACCGTATTTTTTGATGTGTTTTGGACACGTTTTTTGCTGCAATTTTTGCTGCGTTTTTTGTGCAGCAATGTACAGCATTAATTGTTGTGCCTTCCTTCACAAAAATCGCAGCAAAAATCGCGTCAAAAAATGCATCAAAAACGCACAGTGTGAAAGCACCCTTGATGATTCCCTAATGTCTGCAATTGCCATACATGCAGCGCCGCATCACAATACTTGTCAGCTCTCCCGAAATATCCAGAAGGCTCTTGGATAAAGGGGATTCCTCCCAGACTCGTGGAAGAGTTGGCTAATCTTGAAGTGCTGCAAAGTCCTAGTATATTTTATAGTGTCAGAATAATGCGCAATGAACACGTTGATGGAGGAAGATGCCGCCAAGCTAGACTACACAGTCATGTGGCAGCGGCAGGAATATTCTTTCTATCCTTTCTGTCTTATAGGTGTGTTGTAACCTACTTCCTGCAATCCAACTACCGCAAACCTTAAAGGGGTATACAATTATAGTATATTAACAGGATATCCCATAATTTTCTGAGATATGAATACCCCTTTAAGTAACCTGCATTAGCTATGTTCATGAATAGACCTGTAGGATAAAGATCTTACCCTGTTTCATGGAAAACAATTAGGAACTTAGGAAAGCTGAATGATTATTGCTATGGGGGTTGAAGTGTCACCCAGCTTTCCTGGATGCTGAATAAGTATTTAATATGCATATTAATATGCATATGCATTAGTGTGTCCTGTGTCAGTTTATAACAAAAATGCTGTCACCAAGTGGTTAGATAACCATATGACACACTAAGGCATTTATATATGTGGGTCAATAGAGGGGAACTTGACACTTGATTGTTTATACATCGGCACCACCCACTTACCATTGTAGCGGAGAGCGGCTCCTGCTACACTCACACTCAGCTCCCACATCCAAGTGCTGTATAGGAATGTACAGCAGGATGTGTGGTTGTACCAAGCATGGGGAGAGGAGAAAACTTTCTCATCCAAACTCACTCCACTGTGTCTTGCACTCAGTAGTGTAGCAGATAAATATTTATATACAGTGGTCCTTCAAGTTGCTATGGCCTCTGGATACAATATTTTCAACATATAATGGTCCATCCTGGGACATTGTATGTGGAGTATAATTTACAATGGTACAGACACTGATCCAGACAATTATCATGAGCATTTTACTGGTAAAACCCCTGATTTAGTACAGTACATGCAGTGACTGGTGGTCTAGTAGCTCCTCTCTACAGTACAGTGCGGTACAACATGTCCTGTACTGCTCTTACATGTATTAGTGAGGTACATGCAGTGACTGGTGGTCTAGTAGCTCCTCTCTACAGTACAGTGCGGTACTATATGTCCTGTGCTGCTCTTACATGTATTATTGAGGTTCATGCAGTGATTGGTGGTCTATAGCGCCTCTCTACAAGTACAGTGCGGTACTACATGTCCTGTACTGCTCCATTTACATGTTATTAAGTGAGAGTCGTGCATGCCGTAGATTAGTCGGTCATAGTACCTGCCCTCTCTACAGTACAGTGCGGTACTACATGTCCTGTACTGCTCTTACATGTATTAGTGAGGTGCATGGAGTGATTGGTGGTCTATAAGCGCTTCTCTACAATACAGTGCGGTACTACATGTCCTGTACATGTATGAGTGAGGTGCATGCAGTGATTGGTAGTCTATAGCTCCTCTCTACAGGGTACAGTGCGGTAACTACATGTCCTGTACTACTCTCTACATGTTATTTATTGAGGTTGCATGCAGTGATTGCGGTGGTCTAAGTATGCGCTCTCTACTACTAGTACAGTGCTGGGTACTTAACATGTCCTGTACTGCTCTTACATGTATTAGTGAGGTGCATGCAGTGATTGGCAGTCTAGTAGCGCCTCTCTACAGTACAGTGCGGTACTACATGTTCTGTACTGCTCTTACATGTATTAGTGAGGTGCATGCAGTGATTGGCGGTCTACAGTACATGTCTTTTCTTTTTTGCTGTTATATTGTACATATATAAATAAAGTACATAAAGTATATATAAAGTCCACAATCCAAAGAAGCCCTTATTCTTAAATAGAAGGCAATTTCTAGCTTCCAGCAGCTCTTTCTTATCATATATTGAGGGACATGTTATCTGGATTAGTATCTGCTGCATTTTCTGTAATATTCATGTTTCATTATGGGGACTCAGAACCAATTACCAATTTTTCAGTCATGGTTAGGGTGTCAACAAACAATGGTCATCCCGGAAGCAATTGTACATTGAGGCATTGCTGTATATATACTGCAGCTGCTGCCCTGGGACAGGATATCTACTAGTATTATATACATCTCTATGGTCCAGGAGAGCTGTATGTGCATCACCAGTGAGCGATGGCATCTACCTAGCAATGCATATGGCCAACATGCCACTGGGATTTTTTCGCCTATGCCTATTGACAGTACATTGCACTGATGTAGATAGTGCATCAATACTGTCAGATGAAACTCACCACAGAGGCCAGAAGGATAGGAATCCGGATGATCCACCAGTAGGCCATGTTGTCATTTAGGGCCCAGCATCTAGAAAAGAGAAACTTCAGCCGATCAGAGCTGAAGACAATGTAAATATATGAAGGCATCTGAAGTATGTTAAAATGAAACATGGGCAGTATCAGATGATGAAGAAGAGTGAAAAGAAGCTGGTGTCACAAATCTTCACTCACTCTTTGTTTTCCTTGAGATACTTCAACGTCATCCAAGGAACTACAAATAAAACTGGCGTCCCTACAACAAAGGGAAACACGTGTCTACATGAAGATATACTGATATATATCTAAAATTTCAAATCTCCACACACCTATATGCTGCTCTCCACAAGGAGAGATATTCCCTTTTCTGAGCCACTCATTGCCTCCCACCCAACCAGCCACTAAGCTCTGCACTGATGAGGGGCAAAACCCCGAAACAGCTGTATGCAGATGAGCGATACTGGCTTGGCTAAAGACTCAGTGAGGCAAAAGCAAATTGAGGATTTGTTGCATCCAATAGAGGGTGCTTGAGCGTCTCAGCTCCTTTCCCATAATGCCTTGTGATATATACCTACATAGTCATAGTAACTATGGTTGCTTGAAACTAAAAGTTTCCTATTAAGTAATTCATTTACCCCATCCAAGATACAGGTAGAGGGTGTAATTGTTCTTTTCGGAGAACACTGCACCAATCAGCAGCTTGTATAGGTAGACCGCCTCCACCACAAACCAGTAGTGATTGGCCAGAATGCAGTACTGCATTATAACCTGCGCTGTGCGACATCCAATGGCGGCCTATGTAAGATAAAGGAAAAACATATGGGATTATTAAATGGGTCGATTTCGGATCAGACCTACACATAATAATGCTTTGGTTGTGTGTAGTATTGAGCGAACAGTAAAAAGTTCTAGTTCGATTAGAACCTTGAACTTTTGTGAGTTCGGTTCCAAGTTCTGGGCACTGAGTATGATTTAGCAAATCCAAGCCCTCTGTATAATATATATCCATGTATAGAGAGTTAGGTGTTATGTGAGCCTGCAAATGTCGCCAAATAACAGCTTCTGGGTGTGGGTAAGATGCAGCCAGCAATACAAAACGCCCTAACTATTGCTGTCTATGGAGAGGAAAATGCTAAATAACTAACTAAGAGCAGTCTGTACAGTACAGAGAGTGAGCTGAAAATGGTGTTCACAAGGCAATACAGTGAAATATATATAACATGGTCATGTGAATTTAGCAGCCAATGAGAGCCCTACACCGCAGCAATGAAGTTTTTGACACTTCTCTGTGATTTGCACTAATTGGATGGCCGCCAAAAATGCAGAAAAGTGATTGGATGGCAGTTAAAAGTGCAGAAAAGCGATTGGATGTCATCTAAGTAGAGAAAGGAGATTGGATGGCCGCCAAAAGTGCAGAAAAGTGATTGGATGTCCATCTAAAGTGCAGAGAGGTGATTGGATGGCCGCCAAAAGTGCAGAAAGCTGCTGAAAACGAAACTGGAACTGGTGTGTTGAACTAGAACTTTATTCGAACAAACAGTAAAATGTTCGGTTCGAGTTCTAAAAATTCGAGAAGTTCTACTAGAACTTAACTTTTCTAGAACAGTTCGATCAACACTAGTTGTGTGCACAAAGTTAGTGGCTGTCGAAAGGGACTGATTCTTTTCATAGAATCTTCAGCCCAAACCTTACTCTGTACTGATGAGGAGCAACAACTCCAGAACAGAGCTGTCTACAGCCGGAGTCTCCAGTTTCACGGAGAACTTGCATTTTAAAGGGAATCTGTCGCCAACTTTTTTTTTTTTTACTAATTAAAACAAGATACTGATTCCTAGGGCGACATGTATGAAGATCGGCGCGTCGGAGCGCCCGTTTTCACAGGATTTTTAGTGAAAGCTGCGTCTCATTTATGTCGGCGCCCGAGGTGCGCTCATACATGCGGTGTAAAGTTCCCTGCGCCTCGCCAGTGTGTGAGGCGCAGTGCGGGACTTAGGCACAGAAAGGACTGCACCTAACATGTATTCTGATTCGAGACAGGCTGGAAATCAGCGAAAAATCATTAAAGATGTTAGTGAAGAGCAAAAAGAGTTGTCTTTCAAATTAATGAATGAATAAAGTGAAAAATCAAAGTTGTCTAAAAGCGATTAAATGTATTGAAAAAGTGGATCATTTAAAATAAAAGGCAAAATATATAAGATCGCTAAAGAAATAAATCTCGGCTCTCAGCTCCGTGCGGCATGGAGTATGAATCAAAAAAACGTTTTTATTAGGTGTAAAATATTATCTGAAAAAGAGCTCAAACCTTCTATAAACATACATTAATAAAATCCCTAACAATGCGTTTGTCGCCGAGACCGGCGCTACATCGGGAATTGGGATATTGAAAATTGCCGGGAAATACAGTAATTCAAATTCTGTAAGCGTTTCTCATTGGTCGCCATAAACCAACCAATCAGAATAGGAGCAACAGGGACCCATTATAACCTATGGAGTAGTATTGACAAATCAAATTAAAAGGCGGGACAGTTTAAAATACAGTAAAAAATGAAGAAAAGAGCTGATTGGTTGAGCTAGTGGGGGCTTGGCAATCCCGGCCAATCAGAGTGCGAGCTACTTTGTCCCATTGTAGTCTATGGGGAGATCGGGGCAATGTAAAGTATATGTATAATAATTTCTCATAGAAGGGATATGGATGAACTGATTGGTTGAGCCCAGGCGGCAGATACGAATCCACCAATCATATGTAGTGCGTCGATTTTGAGTGGAGCAAGAAGGGCGCGATAGAAGGGCGCCCTAAAAGTTATTACTGCCTATGGGAAATATTCTAGTACTGTGATCGGTTGGGGGGAAGAGGGGCTCGTCCTGCTTAGCCAATCAGAGTGCGAGCTACTTATCTCATAGAGTTCTATGGGGAAAAGATATGCAGAGCGAGCTCTGTTTGTGATTGGCTAAATTAAAAGAGGCGCGGTTATTTGGACCAATGGGAGAGCGAGCGACGCTCTTATGGGTTTTCTAATGCAATCTATAATCAAACTGTACATTGCCGAAATCAAATGATAAGACTACAGAAGTTGTACCGATCTCTATATAAAATGATCAATAATATGGGGGTAACGAAAATAAACAAATAACAATGAATTCAATGAGTTCATTTTTATTTGTTTATTTCCTATGTTTATAGAAGGTTTCAGCTCTTTTCCAGAGAATGTTTTACACTTAATAAAAACGATTTCTTTACTAATACTCCACGCCACACGGAGCTGAGATTTCATTGCCCCGATCTCTCCATAGACTACAATGGGACAAAGTAGCTCGCACTCTGATTGGCTGGGATAGCCAAGCCCCCGCTACTACAACCAATCAGCTCTTTTCTTCATTTTTTACTGTATTTTGAACCGTCCCGCCTTTTCATTTGATTGGTCAATACTACTCCATAGGTTATAATGGGTCACTGTCGCTCCTATTCTGATTGGTTGGTTTATGCCGACCAATGAGAAGCGATTACAGAATTTGAATTACTGTATTTCCCGGCAATGTTCTATATCGCATTTCCTGATGTAGCGCCGGTGACGGCGACAAACGCGTTGTTAGTGATTTGATTGAAGAATGTTTTTAGAAGGTTTTAGCTCTTTTTCAGAGAATGTTTTACACCTAATAAAAACGATTTTTGGAAACATACTCCATGTCTCACGGAGCTGAGATGTATTTCTTTGGAGATCTTATATATTTTTCCTTTAATTTTAAATGATCAACTTTTTCAATACATTTAATTGTTTTTAGACAACTTTTATATTTATCTTTATTAATGAAATAATTTTATACACAACTCATTTTTATTAGTGTACATTTTGCCCCATTCCCCGTTCTAGCTTCACTTCGCCTCCTCCGGCTCAGGTAGACCACATTCAACGAGGTCTGCCTGTCGGAGCTGTAATGCGGCTCACTTTGCCGACCGGCATTCCTACATGCATCGGACTATTCGAATGTGGTGCGTCCCACCCCAGAACGCCCACACCGCGCCCACTGCACGCCCCTCCATGTTAGGCGCAGCCGAAAGTGGCGAAGGTTGCGCCTAACATCACATCCCTGCGTCCGACAGGGGATTCGAGACGGTGAGGCGCAGTTTTCGCCAGAAAACAGGCGCAACTCCTGATCAACATGTCGCCCCTATTCTTTTCTTCTTAGTTGTTTACATTTTCTAATTTTAGATTTTTTTTCATTTCTGCTTGCTGTATAGGATGATAGGAGCAGCCATCTTTCTTGAGCTGCTGTTAACAGCATTTAGAGAGATGCTTTACAGCAGCTTCATGGACATAGGAGCCTGTCAACAGGGGCAGACCCATTGACTTCTATAGGAGAGTTTTTTTGGGCATGCTCTGTGACCTGGGAAGAAGTCAGTGTGCAGAGAGGGGGAGAGGGTGAACTGCAACAGCTCATATTGTGACTGGTGGATCCTGTGTTATCTATACACATTGGTGTCATCTTCCAGTGTTATTCTGCCTGTGCTGATAATGAGGAGACTGCTGAGAAGTTTTCTCTACAGAAAAGTAAGTGTCAGATTAAACCTGGTGGCCAAAGTGAAAACTGCAGAATTTTAAAAAAATATTGGTAGTGATATGGGAAATTAAAAAAAAAATTAAAAAATTCTTAAAAATGTGTACAATATAAAAACAATAGGTCATTTTTCTTCAGACACGTTCCCTTTAAGACTCTTGACGTGGCCGGTCCGGGTGTTGGGACTAGAGAAATGTTTTTCTTCCTTCTATGGGGAACCTGTTTTGCATGTACAGTAATTAGCATTCTAGTAACGCCACATGGGGCTCCTGAGAGACGGACTGTGATAAATTGTTATTCCTTTAGACAAGGACCCTCTGAGGACCTCACGACTCACGATAAGATTAAATAATGATGAACAAGAGTGGACAAAGGTTTCGGGTTACTGGATTTCCGTGGAAAACCACCAGAGCGAGATGATTATAGGGTATGTCTATAGCACCTGACACCTAGATGGATACACTGAGTAGGTAGGCACTGGAAGGACTGAATAGTCAATGTCTGAGCAATGGGGGACCCTCCCCGATCAATCATTGATGGCCTGCTCTAACGATTGGCCATAAATGTTATAGTCTCGGAGAAACTCTTTAGGTCGGCTTTACTATCACAATTTTCAGGAGCAAATGGAAATAGCTGAATACTCTCTCCTACCTTGTTGCTGATGAGAATCTCCCACTCTCACACCTCAAGGATCTGCATGCCCCATCTCTTTTCCTGCAAAATATCTCTCACAATGACCGATATTCCTCGCAGGGCAAAGGAGAAGAACAAGTTGGCATGGATGTAATTCCTGGTGCAGCGCAGTTTTCTGCAGTGATACAAAGACTTGTTTAGACATAAGCATCAACCTGTTGAGTCTTTAGTGGATGCAACCCAGAAGAAGTGATGGTCTACACTCAGGGACGGTGTTGCCACCCCCATTCGTTCTATTAGTAGACTGTGAAGATGGTTATTATAGGGTCTTGAGGGAAGGGTTGGAGAGATCTAAGGCTATTTTCACACGGCTTAAAATGGGATGTATTTCAGTCCGTAATTACGCATCGTACTGCGCAAATTACGGCTGGAATACGTCCCAGTCATTACGGTAATCCACAGGTGTCAGAGAACTATGGATTACGTCTCCTCTCCCTGCTCGGAGAATCCGGCATATATGCGCCGCTAGTAATGATAGTCTATGGGCCGGCGAGGTACCGCCCCCCGCTCCCGTCCCCGTCCAAACAGCTTAATTGTGGGGCGTAATTACGTGTGAACATAGCCTAAAAGATATTTCCTAGGTCTCATATGATGCAAAATGAAGCCTCTTGGCTCCAATGCAAAGTCTTCCCAGGATCCTTCAACCTTCACCGTGTATGGTAGCTATGTGACAAAAGAGTGTTGGACCATCTCAGACACACAAGGGCACATTCTCGGGTGCAGTCTCTATGCCCCTATAGCTACAGCTTTACTATTTTGCAGTTACAGTAGAGACATTAGTGTAAGGAACACATAGACATCCAGTAAGGGTCTTCTACCTAATATGAGAAAAATAGGAAAACCCTTTAATGATGTTCATGTCTTCCGGTCATATGTTCCAATTGTCTACACTGACTTTATTGGCTGCTAGTCAAGCAAACTGTTTATCAATTACCAATGTGTAGGTCATAAATACCACAGAGGCAGTCAAGGTAGCTGCTAAGGGTCCATGGAGGAAGGGGGCCTAAATCAGGTAGTCCTATCCATTTTTCTATATGGGTAGTGTTAACGAGCCTAAAGGCCACAAGTCCATTGAGATTTGAAGAGTATAGGCAACATACAGGAAGTCCCTGGGTTACAAACGGGATAGGGACTGTAGGTTTGTTCTTAAGTTGAATTTGTATGTAAGTTGGAACAGGTTTTTTTCTAGCTTTGGATAGTGCAGGGAAGGGTTTTTACACTCGCTTTTCTGTCTGTGCGCATGTTGAGAAGATTTCACCTCATGTGCTGCTGTGGCATGCTGGAACTTGTCGTTCCACAGCTACTCTCTGCTGTGAAACATGGAACTACAAGGGCCAGCATGCCCCATAAATCTCCGTTTGTAACTAGGGGACAGATGTAAGACGAAACGGTGTAAGTCGGGGACTGCCTGTACATCAAGGTGACCTAAACCATCACTAGCTTGAGTCTACATATAGGACCTACTCTTCACTATGTCTACCCCTGACCACCACAATAATATACAGTGGTACAAAGTATAAGGGCTTGTTCACACTGACTTTGAAGTGTTACCCAAAACAGTATCAAACAAACCTCCAAAATGCCCCCAGTTCATTTTCATTTATTCACATGTAAAGAAGTGTTGTTCACACGCCACAAGATTTTCCATGCGTTTTCTGTGATTCTTTTTGAAGCTGTTTTGGGCGCTAAAAAAGAAGTGTCGTGTTGATTCTTGAAACGTTCTCAATGCTGAAAATTCCCATAGAGATCAATAGAGAGCTCCAAAATCTGGGGGACTTTTGGAGGCTTTTTTGAAGCTGTTTTGGACAAGGAGACGCCCCGAAAACAGCGCTGAAAACGGCTTCAAAATCAGCCGTGTGACCATAGCCCAACAGTAGTCAGACAAACTCGAAGGGATGGTTGATATTAATAAGACTTGGCAGGAGAGGCAGACAGCAAAAATTGTCAATATAGAAATGCCCAGGCCAGCTGTGCCATGTGCTTAGCCTGGTGTGTGTATCCGAGAGATATTTACCTACACATGGTTAGAATCAGCAGGGATGACAGGAGGGCCATCAACGACACCGAATACCCACAGTGTACAGAGCTCTGAAACTGAGCAGTAAATCCTTCGTCCCTACCTAAACAAAACATAGGCAGAAAGTACTAATTGTGAAACATGTTTCATACATTGAACTTAATTTAAAAAAAAAATGTATGCAATGAGCTCTTCAGCCTCCCCTAGTTGTGGAACTCCTAGTGTATATTTAATCTACATTCCTATCTGATATGGGGGCTTTCCATGTTTTGCTATATTTCCAAATCCAGTGCTCATATTGATCAAGATTCATTAAAGGGGTTGTCTCACCACGCTGTTTCACAGAGCCACAGTTTCAGATTCATGCTTCCTGTCTCTTCCTGGTCAGACTGTGGAAGGGTCTATAGCAGTGATTAGCGTGTCAGCTCCGTATTCACAGCTCTTCTAATTGCACTGACACGAGAGCAGTCCGAGAGTTTCAGAGCTCAAAGTAAATAATCAAAAGTAAGTAATCTCCTTTGTTTGTTAGAGAGAGCACACTGTTCTTAAGCTGATGGCAGTTCTGTGTGCCTACCTGTGATGATATCACTCCCTGCTCTCAGATAAGATAAAGAGCAGAGAGAGAAGGGGAGAGCAGATCGGTAATCAGAGAAACCTGTGTGCACCCAGATCAGATAAAATCTGTCCTATTTCCTGACAAGGGAAAAATCAAAAGACTAATGTATTTAGAAAAGTCTTCAGTTACCATCCCCTACATGTTGAAAGCTAATTTCTGTAGTGAGACAACCCCTTTAAGTATTGACTTTCAAAGACTAAGGAACTGGTAACGCAGGACAGGAATTGTTTGGAACATGCAAGTTGTTCAGTGCATTAAAAAGGCCTTTTGTACAGGCCGATGTATTCTGCATAGGAGAGCAGACAATCAGCAGACAAATTTGTTGGCCGATTGGCGCATGTTTGCCCAGGCCAATGTTAATGCCCAATCATCAACCCATGTCATAGGGCTTTAAGCCGCCAACATTATATCTATATAACACTGGTGTCACCTCTTCCTTCGTCATCTCCATCTCATCTTCACATTGTGATGAGTTCCTCCAGGGTTGCGTCCCATTGATCATCACCCACTGTCCGTCCAGTCCACATCGTCGAGTTACTTGTCCATGTTTAACTGGCAAGACAGAGAGCTGATAGCATCAGTCCTCTACTAAAACCTCAAGGCCTTTGCCAGAGGCTGCTAAATCAGGCAGCAAGTACAAAGCTATGAATATCCCCACGAGAGCCCACCACAGACATCTTCTCTGAACAGCAAGGCTTCTGTGGGGTAACCTGTATTGTGCCCTAACAGCAGGCTTAAAGGGGTGTCCCCACCATGCACTTTGGCTTATCAATAGAATAGGGCGGCCATCAAAGTCTGAAAGGTGCAGGTCCCACCTCTGGGACCTGCACTTACCTCGGGAACGGGCCCCGGAAAGTGTCGGCTCAGAATGGAGAACGGATCACACTTGCACACAGCTCTCCATTCTGTTCCATGGGAGTTCCAAGTACAGGAGAGCCCTGTGTTCTCCAATTCTGTTCTATGGGGGTTCCCAGTACAGGGGAACACTGTGTTCTCCATTCTGTTCTATGGGAGTTCCCAGCACAGGGGAGCGCTGTGTTCTCCATTCTGTTCTATGGGAGTTCCCAGTACAGGGGAGCTCTGTGTTCTCTATTCTGTTCTATGTGAGTTCCCAGTACAGGGGAGCGCTGTGTTCTCCATTCTGCTCTATGGGAGTTCCCAGTACAGGGGAGCAGTGTGTTCTCCATTCTGTTCTATATGAGTTCCCAGTACAGGGGAGCGCTGTGTTCCCTCTATTCTGTTCTATGGGAGTTCCCGGTACAGGGGAACGCTGAGTTCTCCATACTGTTCTCTGTGAGTACCCAGTACAGGGGAGCGCTGTGTTCTCCATTTTGCTCTATGGGAGTTCCCAGTACAGGAGAGTGCTGTGTTCTCCATTCTGTTCTATGGGAGTTCCCAGTACAGGAGAGCAGTGTGTTCTCTCCATTCTGTTCTATGGGAGTTCCCAGTACATTGGAGTGCTGTGTTCCCTCCATTCTCCTCTATGGGAGTTCCCAGTACAGGGGAGCGCTGTGTTCTCCATTCTCCTCTATGGGAGTTCCCAGTACAGGTGGGCGGTGTGTTCGGCCGAATTCTCATAGAACAGAATGAAGAGTTGTGCAGAAGTATGCCCAGCTCTCCATTTTGAGCTGACACTTTTTGGGCATGTTCCTATCAATATGCCATCAAAGTGCATGATGAGAACATCCCTTTAAGCTGGATTCACACAGCACTTTTTAACTGTATTTTGAGGCATAAAATTCATCTTTTACATGCATTTTACGCACCAAAATATACGTCCAAAAACGCATCAATAGTGTCCCATTGATTTAGATGGGAATATGCAACATTGGTTCGCATGGTGTGTTTTTTACACATCGTTTGATGTATTACACAGCATGTGAAAAAAGCAATTGCATATCACTTCTTGGTGCATAAATGAATATATTATGTGTATAATTTTACAATGGAGAGTGAATGAGGATTGCAAAAAAAATGCACCTAATTACACATGTATTCTGATGATATGTGAGTTGATGTGTATTTTGACCTATAGGTGTTAGAAAATGCTTTAAACAAAATAAAATGGGGTGTATGGAAATGCATGAAAATACGCTTAAAATATATGCAACAAAAAAGCATGAAAAAGACATCAAAGAAAAAAATGCATGAAAAGTGCACATAAACTACAGATTGTTTTCCCTTGAAAAACATGCATATTTTTTAGGATGTGTTTAACACCATGTGACTGTAGCTGTAGTGTTCAGACAACCTCGGGGCACTCACAATGAAAATTCTGTCTACTCTGAACGCTTCCCTTCACAGCCCGTGCCCTACATGAAGCACAAGTCCTTAAGGACCACAAGAGTCTGATTATAAGTGATACAATTGATGAGGGGCAAACACCCCGAAACAGCTGTCTGCAGATTAATATCTAGTTGGCTCTAATATTGTCTATACTTTCGCTCTTCTGATTACTGACTTTTATATGTACTGAGAAGTATTTGCTGTATGTAATTTGTGTTCTTTTCAATAAAGTTCTTTGAAAAGAGAAAAAAAAATTTCAGTGGGGCGACTAATGGCTTTTTAGCTCCACACACCAACATGGTGCCTCTCCCTAATGAGGAACATGACCCCTTTAAAGCTACTTCTAGAGCCCCTGAACTAGGCAACCAGTCTCTACTCTGCACTGATGAGGGGCAAACACCCTCAAACAGCTGTCTGTAGATGAATATTTGGTTGACTCTAATCCCATTCACATTACAAGGCTCAATGAGTCGAATGTGGATTAAGGATTGTTATATCCAATAGGTGGCGCTACAGAGTCCTTGCTTATTTCTCATGAGCCTTTTAGAATACACAGATTTGAAGTAAATAATAACAAGTATTGCAATTACTGAAGTTACCTTTCTGGAACCAAGGAAGATAAAAAGGGCAAGAAACGCTGGTGATTGCCCCGGGCGTGCCATCCGGCCAGCATGCATACATGTCAAAAGTGCGGTTACAATGCAGACCTAAGAGAAAAAGAAGGAAAATCAATAGTGTCATATCTCAAATTATAGAATATTGATGAGATCACAAGAACAAGCCGGTCATGGTCCCCTTTTAAGGCAAAGTGATGGGAGTCATTCTCCAGGATAGTAAATAGGAGACACCGTCACAGCTGAGTATGCTCACTAGCTTACACTTCCTGGTCAGGCTGTGGGTGGTTCTATAGCAGTGATTGGCATATCAGCTCGCTATTCCTAGTTGATCATGTTACAGTGATATGACATTTCGGTCCATTTAGAACCTTTGACAACAATAGATATGAAACCACAAGAACATCTATAAAAAAATTCTTATTAATAATATTAGTACACAAAAAACACTCTTTAGGAATGTTTAATCACATAACTGAGAAAAGAAAACGGGACAAAGAAGGAAAAAACTGGAAATAAAGGAAACAAGAAAGTACAACGGAGAAAAAAAGAGAAAAAATACAAGGAAGAAAAAAACAGGAAAAAGAAAAAAGACAAGACAAAAGAAAAAACAAGAAAAAGAAAAAAGGACAGGAAAAAAAGGAAACAACAAAGTACAATGGAGTAAAAAGAAATTAAAAAGAACAAAGAAAAGAAAATCAAGAAAAAGAAAAATGGACGTAGAAGAAAAAAACAATAAAAAAGAACAAAGAAGAGAAAAACAAAAAAATAAGCAAGAAAAAAGGAAACAAAAAAGGACAATGGAGACAAAAAGAAAGAAAAAAGAACAAAGAGAAAATCAAGAAAAAGAAAAATGGAGGTAGTAGAAAAAACAATAAAAAAAGAAAAGAAAAAAACAAAGAAGAGAAACAAAAAAAGAAAAGAAAAAAAATAAGAAAAAGAAAAAAGGAAACAAAAAAGGACAATGGAGACAAAAAGAAAGAAGACAAAGAAGATAAAAACAAGAAAAAAGGACAAAAGAAAGAAAAAAACAAGAAAAAGAAAAAAAGGAAAATATATTTTCCTTTTTTTCTTGTTTTTTTTTTCCTTTTTTCTCTTGTCTTTTTATGATGTGATTAATTATACTAATTTATGTGTGTTTTTGTGTAAAAATATTATTAATATGAATATTTTATAGATGTTCTTGTGGTTTCACATCCATTGTTGACAAAAGTTCTAATTTGACCGAAACATCTGAAAACATAGATAGGGGATGCTACATTATAGAGATGAAATTTATTGTTCTCCATGATGAACAAGAATCTTTGGAATGTTACCTCCAAAGAAAGGAGCCTGTTTTTTTTACTATAAATTAAATTTGGAGAAATTATTTCAATAAAGAATAATACGAAGTGCTGTTGTTTGCATTGGATCTATATACTTCAGCTTGCTCCCACTACAAGTATATTTTTTGGTGAGCTGAATCATACAATTTATTGCTAGATTTTCCCACTGACTTATAGCTATCATCTGGCCACCATGGATTTTCTGCCCCCAAAAAATATCAAACGTTGGCAGTTGTATGGAATCTGATTTTCAGTAATTATTTTCAGTATTTATGATGCAGTAAATTTGGGTGAGTAATGCTGCAGGGGGTTAGTTGTATGTTGTATGAAGACTACAGACCATTCGAGGTCCTATTCACATGGTAGAACAATATGACTATAAATAGGGGCTACAAAGATGTTTACTGGGGGGATCTTGTACATTTCCCACAGATTTACAGAACAAATTTCTCCTCCAAGTAAACACACAGCTGCCAGGGGCAATAGATTGCAAGCTCTGTGTCACTTCCTGTGATCACACATATGGTAAACATGTGGACGGATGATATAGGAAGAGTCATTTCTATGTGCTGGACCCCAGGTCAGATGTCACCAGGCTTTCCGGTCAGGACCCCTCTCTAGAAATCAGACGTTCACCTGCCCTGCAGCAATGTGACACAGGAAATGACTTTCACGTGCATGGTACAAATCCATTGGAAACATAAAGTACATACCGTAAACCTGATTAAAGGAACACTTCCATCAGAAATTAAGTATTTTTTGTTAAAACCAATATTCTTGGAAAAGAATTTGTTTTAGACTTTTTGGTAGCATTTTTTTTATTTCGGCAGTATTATGCAATTATTAATTACAGATAAAATCTTGTCCCTTTTTTAGTTGTGATAAGTAAAAAAATAAAACTTCTGAATGACAGGGCGGACTAACCTCACTTTACTGTAAGTGCTGCTTATCTGTATGTAGTCTCATTACAATAGCTCTATTGTTCTCTGGACAGGAATAGATCAGAGTAGACTAGATTGAAAGGGCAATGGAAAGAGCAATACATGAAAGGATAATGGATTAGTCTTTTTCTGCACTGGCGTACCATATTTTTCAGAATAAAAGACACACTTTTTTCCCCCAAAATTTGGGAGGAAAATAGTGGTACGTCTCAAAATCCGAAAAATACGGTCAGTGCGTCTTATGGTCCGATGCATCTTAAAGTCCGAAAAATACGATAGGGGCGTTTTATGGTCCGATGCGTCTTAAAGTCCGACAAATACGATAGGGGCGTTTTATGGTCCGATGCGTCTTAAAGTCCGAAAAATAAGATAGGGGCGTCTTATGGTCCGGTGCGTCTTAAAGTCCGAAAAATACGATAGGTGCGTCTTATGGTCCGGTGCGTCTTACAGTCCGAAAAATACGATAGGTGCGTCTTATGGTCCGGTGCGTCTTAAAGTCCGAAAAATATGGTAAGTGGTGTGTGCTAGAGTACCGTATTTTTCGGACTATAAGACGCACTTTTTCCCCCCAAATTTGGGAGGAATATGGTGCTACGTCTTAAAGTCTGAAAAATATGGTCGGTGCGTCTTATGGTCCAGTGTGTCTTAAGGTCCAAAAAATACGATAGTTGCGTCTTATAGTCTGGTGCGTCTTAAAGTCCGAAAAATACGGTCGGTACGTCTTATGGTCCGGTGCATCTTAAAGACCGAAAAATACAATAGGTGTATCTTATGGTCCGGTGCGTCTTATCCAAAAAATACGGTGAGTGGTGTGTGCTAGAGTAACGTGTTGTGTTTTTTGGACTATAAAACACACTTTTTTCCCCCAAATTGGGGAGGAAAATGGTGGTATGTCTTAAAGTCCAAAAAATACGGTCGGTACGTCTTATGGTGCGTTGCGTCTTAAAGTCCGAAAAATACGGTAACTTCCCAGCTGGAACCCTTGGGTCCTGGCATCCTATGGATGTTACTGTGACACGATGACGTCTCCTAATGGCAGTAGATTATTTCAGCAGGATAATGCCCCCTGGGGCCACAGTGCAAACGTTGTTCAGGAACGAGGAACATGACAAAGAGTTAAAAATAGTGACTTGGCCCTCAAGTCTCTCTGATCTCAATTCAAATCGATCATCCATGGAATGGGCTGGAGAAAAAAGTCCAATCCATGGAGGTTGCACATCACAGCTTCAAGGTCTCATTACCAGATACCACAGGACACCTTCAGACGTCTTGTGGAGTCCAGGCCTCAACACGAAGGCATCCTACACAACATAAGGCAGGAGGTCTCACTGTTATGGCCGATCGTTACACATATTATTTGAGCTGGAGATGCTTGTTCATGCAGAATATTGATCTCAGCATATAGCAGCTCCATGGTTACAGACTGGTACTTTAAGATTCATTTCCATATGAACAATGTTTTCTACCTTCTATCTTTCTTGATGTCAAGGACCGTAGGTCAAGTACTAGTGGGTAGCAGGTAAGTGACCCAGATCTTGTATGTAATGCATTCTGTATGTACGTGTAAGAGCAGATTGTCTCTGGAATTTATATACAATGACTGGTTTCCTAGGGGCTAATGTATGCAGCCATCCGTAGGGTCTCGATTAGTAATACACAGTCCATACAATTCAATATCTCTATGCTGTGCCTCCATTTTCCTCCCATTATATACGGTTAGATGAAGAACCTGTTTCTATATGTTTGGACAGCCCCCAGCACAGTACAATTCTCTCTTAATAATGACCAAATTGATCAGCTGTTATCGCCATCAGAAACCACTATTGAATCCTAATTGAATCCTCAGCGACAGCGGTGGGACATGAAGCATTTTCGTACATCCCTGTCAGCAGCACAATGAAAGGATCTCTCTGCTCTGTGGACATTTAAGACAAAAGGATTTTTAATGAGTTGAACACGTTATATATTGGACCCCAGACTCCACCCTATTCAGGTAGATGCCATAGGAGGCAGGCAACCCTGATGGGTCCTGGGGAATGGCCGGCCTGAGGCTGGTTTTCAGGTGGAAAGGCAGAGAAAGAGAGGCAGAAAGCAAAAGGCATAGTGCGGTCATGTAGACTAGTTGTAGGGTGAGCCCCAATAATCAACTCCACTGGTGGGTCCCAAAAATCAACTCCACTGGTAGGCTCCAAAAATCAACTCCACTGGTGGGCTCCAAGAATCAACTCCACTGGTAGGCTCCAAGAATCAACTCCACTGGTGGCCTCAAGAATCAACTCCATTGGTGGGCCCTGGTAATCAACTCCACTGGTTGGCTCCGAGATTCAACTCCACTGATGGGCTCCAAGAATCAACTCTACTGGTGGGCCCCTTGAATCAACTCCACTGGTGGGCCCCAAGAATCATCTCCACTGGTGGGCTCTTAGAATCAACTCCACTGGTGGGCCCCAAGAATCAACCCCACCGGTAGCCCTAAGAATCAACTCCACTTGTGAGCCACAAGAGTCAACTCCACTGGTAGCTTCAAGAATTAACTCCACTGGTGGACCCCCAGAATCAACTCCACTAGTGGCCCCAAGAATCACCTCCACTGGTGAGCCTCAAGAATCAACTCCACTAGTGGCTCCAAGAATCACCTCCACTGGTGGGCCCCAAGAATCAACTCCAATGGTGGGCCCCAATAACCACCTTCACTGGTGGGCCCCAAGGATCAACTCCACTGTTGGCTCCAAGGATCAACTCCACTAGTGGCCCCAAGAATCCCCTCCACTGGTGGGCCCCAAGAATCAACTCCACTGGTGGGCCCCAATAACCGCCTTCACTGGTGGTGCTCAAGAATCAGCTTCACTGTTTGGCCTCAGACACTGACCCCTTTCAGTATTTTCTGTACCACGAGATGTAGGACAGATGTATGTTTAAACTGTCTCCTAAATATCAAAATTCCTCCAACAATCAATGATAACCTCCTTAGCACTTCAGCTGATGTAAACATTCAACAGGGCAGGCTCCAGGGTGAAAACCTTGAATATATCACCATGTGTCCGCCCATGATATTCCTTTACTTGAATACAAGTTATATGAGCCCCTTTGATGAAGATTGCTTCCAGTACCTGTCTTGAAAGGTTGCCTTCCTGTGAGCATTGACCTCTACCAGATGAGCAGAAGAACTGTAAGATTTTGGATCCGCTGATCCATGTATAGTCTTCCTTCTGGGCCATTAAACAGACCCAAAGTTTTAACTCTTGTGAATACCAACCAGACGATCTCTGTTCCAGTCTTTAGCTGTGACGGTAGTTGAAGGCTTGAATATGTCCAAGAATAAATCTGGGAAAAGCCTTCTTAGGAGGGTTAAGAACCCCTTAATATTACTTTCTGTTCCAAAAGGTTTGGAAACCTCTAAAACCTCTATATCTCTTTGGTTTAGAGAGGTTATATCATGTGCCTATATGTCTAAAGGTCTAGAATTGCCCTCCTTCCTTAGGGCTCATAATCCGGATTGTATTTGCCACTAGGCACCATAGGGTGGGTGCATTGGGTAGCAGTATTTTAGGGGTTAGCATTTGAAGTGAATTTTTGGATTTTTTTCTGTTTTATTCTTAGGGCCCACCAGTGGAGATGATTCTTGGGGCCCACCAGTGGAGATGATTCTTGGGGCTCACCAGTGGAGAGGATTCTTGGGGCTGTTTGTTGCTCTCATACGCTTTTTATCATACACAGTTTCTGGGAAGGTGTCACTTCACGATGGTGCTGAGCAGCAGGTACAATGTCTGCAGCAAAATACCTGTCCTGTGACGACCACTGCTAAGAGCACCGCACCCTCCAAGCACCCGTCCTTCTCATCTGCAGGACTCTGGATACTACTGAGCATTCACCTACACAGTTGCAGTAGCATATAGTCCTGCATGCAATAAAACCAGCAATGTCACAGATCAGAGAAGAATTCGGGGTGTCAGCAGTGGCAGCAAGTACTAGCATGAAGCCCCCTTCCCTCCTGTCCCGGTAGCTGTTGAATATAAAGGCAACTGTGAAAAAACCCTTTCATGTACTTTAGTGGACAAAAGCCAAACTATTCTGCCTGTAAAACAGTATTAGCTAAAATCTGTGCGGCTCGGGTAAATGTGGCTAGTGTTTTGGTTACATGGGCAGCACAGCTAATGTATTCAGCCAGTGTCTAGGGCAGCATGGGCTGTACGACCCTGGTACCTGGTACCAGGCCGTAATTTGCTACTGCAGCCAAAAATACTTTGATTTCCATTGAACAGATCTGGTCAATTTCCTGGTTTTCCTCCAATACCTTTATTAGACATTACAGAATGTGAAAACCCATAAAGATTGTTTAGGTCATAGTTAACTAAAAAATAAAATTAACTAGACCCCCCCTTTAAAAAATCAACATGTGCTATCAGTCTGTGTGGTGCTTGGTAAATGTGGTTGGGTTTTTGTTACATGTGCAGCACAGCTACTGTATAAAGATTGTTTAGGCCATAGTGAGCTTAATTAACTAAAAAAAAAAAAAATTAACTCGACCACCCCTTTAAAAACTCCATATGTCCTATCAGTCTGTGTGGTCCTTGGTAAATGTGGTTGCGTTTTGGTTACATGGGCAACACAGCTACTGTATTCAGCCAGTGTCTAAAGCAGCATGGGCTGTACGACCCTGGTCATAATACCAGCCATTATCTACTACTACAGCCAAAAACTCTTCAATTTGCATTGAACAGATCTGGTTAATTTAATGGTTTTCCTCCAATACCTTTATTAGACATTACAGAATCTTCAATAACGTGAAAACACAAAGATTGTTTAGACCATAGTGAGCTTAATTAACTAAAAGAAAAAAAAATTAACTGGACAGCCCCTTTAAAAACTCCATGTGTCCTATCAGTCTGTGCGGCCCTTGGTAAATGTGGTTGTGCTTTGGTTAAATGGGCAGCACAGCTACTGTATTCAGCCAGTGTCTAGGGCAGCATGGGCTGTACGACCCTGGTCATAATACCAGACTTTATCTGCTACTTCAGCCAAAAAGACCTGGATTTGCATTGAACAGATCTGGTGTTCTTTCTGATCTTCCTCCAATACCTTTATTAGACATTACAGAATCTTCAATAACGTTAAAACACAAAGATTGTTTAGACCATAGTGAGCTTAATTAACTAAAAGAAAAAAAAAAACTGGACAACCCCGTTAAAAACTTCATGTGTCCTATCAATCTGCAGGGTAGAAATATCCCCATCACTGTTCTGCTGACAGGACTATGCATACACTCCACCCAATATAGTCAGTCCAAAAACTGATAAGCGGGGAGCCATGCTTGGTGTAGCTGATCTCCACTCCTAAGGTGGAGTCCATCGTCCTTACAGCACATGAATAGGGGTTGTCACAAATACTATGCTTCCAATAGCTATGTTCCTATCAGGTAATAATGGAGGTATTGACCTTGAGGCTGTGGAGTGCTCGACATCCATCTGTAGCAGTCTTCCTTGTATCTCATCCATTCTTCTATCGTTTTCTCCAGAACTTTGCCCGCAACGCTCTGCAAAGAAGAGGAATCAATATGTTTAAACGGAACCTATGACCAATATTTTTTACGACTAAATAAAGCAAGAGACTGATACATATTATTTTCTTCTTAGCTGTTTTTATTCTCGGATTTTAGATTTTTTCTATTTCTGTTGTCTGTATGTGATTATGGAGGCGGCCATCTTTCTTGAGCTGCTTTTAGCAGCATTTAGAGAGATGCTTTTCAGCAGCTTCATGCACATAGGAGCCTCTGAACAGGAGCAGACCCATTGACTTCTATAGGAAAATTTTCTGGGCATGCTCTGTGACCTGGGAAGAAGTCAGTGTGCAGGGAGGAGAGAAGGGGAGCGGTGACATCTCCTATTTTTTTAATCTATAAACCTAAGTGAGGGCTTGCTTTATGCAGGCTTAAGTGTTGTTTTTATTCGTGTTATTTGGGGATATATGCAACTTTTTGTTCACTTTTTAATCTCATTTTTTGGGGACTTAAAGAGCGACCTATATGAATGGGGCTGGGCCAGTTTTCTGGTATCAAAAAACTGTCGTAGCCCTGTTCTATAGATGTATTAACAGTCGTACGGTCAAGTTTGCTGCACTGTGCGCCTACCCTGACACTTTGTACATTAAATTGATACCTGTTCACACAGTATGCAGAAAAAGCCACAGTATAATGCATGGGGAGATTACACAGATGCAAAAACACCGATAAGACAACCACTCACATACCCTCAATATATGAGGGGGGTGGTTGCTGGTATTATAATTGCATATAGATAAGGCGTTGCATGTTCTGCTGGGAATGACAGAAAAAATAGCTGCACTATGTTACAGCAGAAACTTCACAGACCTATTGTAATAAATAAGGTCCGTCTGGCTCCGTGGGTGACCGTTGTGAAACAGGTCCCACGGCTTATGTCTTCACTTTTGTGACAGAGGACCTATATGTGAACCAAGCCTAAATGTATGTTCACACTGTGTAGAGCCCCACTTATTGAGCGTGCCAGGTGATTTAGAAGTACGCCATGGCCAGCACATACTTCTGAAGTGCTCGGGAGGGGGGGGCACAGACTTCTATTGTCCTCGACGTAATTCATAGACTGGTATAAATCACAGTGAAAGCTAAGAATAGCAGAGCTAAAATGTCAGTCACTGCTATAGAACTCCCCACAGCCTGAACAGAAAGTGGTAACTTGAAGCTGGCTGTGAAGAGCAGACTCTGTGAAGCTGCATGATGAGAAAACCCATTTAATACATTTCTCCCATGCTGTATTAGAAAGTTGTAGAACTTTTCATTAACATGGTGATTAAGCTTTAGTAACCGCACATGGGAAAGCTGTCTCATAAGGGAAAGAGCAAGTACAAAGGAATAAGAGGAAAGTGAAGAAGAAGAAGGAAGGAAGAGGCCGCAGGGGCCAAGAGGAAATTTTTATTGCCAAATGAACCTTCCGATTATCCACATCGGAATTCATATAAATGTGATTGTGTTTGAGGGGAAGGTCATTAAGATTAATACATTTAATTATTGAAAACTCAGCTGAATGAATTTGTGCTTTCGCTGTGGGTTGTAGAGGATTAGAGGGCAATCACATGATGAACAACACAGCGTAATTAAAAGCATAAATGTTCCTTTTCTAACGTTAATAATTGTAATCACCATGTCAGCAATGTAAAGATTACAGGCCTGCAGCCCGTAGGGGGTAGACTGAACGAGAAGCTGTCAGGTGGTTTATGCCCCCCTATCTGAAACCAGAATGTAATAGGGAGAGAAGCTGAGCTCTGTGATATATAGGGTTATATGATAGAGGAGAGAAGCTGAGCTCTGTGATATATAGGGTTATATGATAGAGGAGAGAGGCTGAGCTCTGTGATATATAGGGTTATATGATAGAGGAGAGAAGCTGAGCTCTGTGATATATAGGGTTATATGATAGAGGAGAGAAGCTGAGCTCTGTGATATATAGGGTTATATGATAGAGGAGAGAAGCTGAGCTCTGTGATATATAGGGTTATATGATAGAGGAGAGAAGCTGAGCTCTGTGATATATAGGGTTATATGATAGAGGAGAGAAGCTGAGCTCTGTGATATATAGGGTTATATGATAGAGGAAAGAAGCTGAGCTTCAGAATTATGATTTGGGCTATATACAGTAGTATTATTTAAGCTCTGTATAGTAGCATTTTTAGTGAGCACTGTATAGTGGTATTACCAGTATTTAGGTTCTATGTAGTATTATCATTTAGCACTGTATAGTGGTATTATTTAGGCTCTGTATATAAAAATGATTTAGGTACTGCTGGCATTTTTTGGCACTGTATTGTAGTATGATGTTAATTTGACCCTGTATAGAAGTATTATTTGGGCAATGTAAAGTAGTATTATTTGGCCTCTGTATATTTGGCCAAATAATACTACTTTACATAGCATTATTGAAGCATTTATGTGGAACTTAGGCATACATATTGATATTTGGGCTGTTTGGGAAATCCAAAAATGTTTATGCACAAAATCTTAGTTAAATTTTAGGTTTCCTCAAAAGGAAAATAAAAAATTTTATTGTTTTCTTTTTCTGGGATTTTAACCCATCTTTTGGGTTTGTGATTTCATTTCTTGGGTTGGTATAAATCACGTGGTGTTTCTGTGTGCTGTGTATACTTTATTGGCTACCGTATATTTTTTTGCCTTTTTGGGGTTTTATTTTGTTTTGTGTTGGTGCGGATGGGAAAAAGGGTTTTTAATGTGTGATCCTTTTGTCCCATTTTAAGTTTAGTGGTATAACACCACTAGCCTTCTTTTTATGGCACGAAAAAGTGCCTGTATTCCTTTTGTAAAATGGCCCCCACATTTTTTTGCTTATGAGATACTTTTTATATCCAAGATGGGCCTCCTTCCTGGACTACCCCCCGCTTGGGACATTCCTGAGTAAAGGGAGCAGGTCGGACTGGGAACCTGGGGGCCCAAGGGGGTTTGGCCCCGGGGGGGGCCCACCAGTTAGTTATTAGGGCCCCCCTGGTGGAGTTTATCTTGTGATCTACCTACAGCTACTGTAAATGATGATAACCCTCTATACTTGTTTCTTGTTCTTCCCACTTTTCTATGTTTTTTTGCCTTTCTGAGGATTTATGGGTTAAAAAACAATTTAAGATTACCATGACATTCATTATCCACCGCGTATTCACCTCAATTAATTGACATGTATTTCTCCCGCGCTACAAATGATCATATTTTACACCGGGGGGGCGAGGGGGTAATTTCTATGAGAAACTTGGATTACCGTAATTTTGGCGGATTCGGGGTATTAGAGCGAAAAAACTGCGCCCGGGAAATTTTTGGGGAATTACGCTGTTGAACATAGCCCAACACAAAGCGTAAAAAAACCCGCTATATTGAGAATAAAGACAGAAAGTGTAAATTGACCAACGTGGGTGTTTGGTTTGATTCTTTCTCGGGGCAGCCCTTTTTTTCCTAGGGTAATTTGGAGACCCCCCCTTGGGTTAGAGCCCTTTTGGGTTTTCCTTCCATTTCAGGGCTATGAATGAAATTGTGATTTCAGCACTGTGCCATGGTATGATTCTGGCAGTGTACACTTGTATTGTTTTAATATGGTATAATGGTATTAGTGTCTCATTTGATCACTGTACAGTAGTATTATTTGTGCTATGACTATATAGTGGTGGTATCTGGTCACGATATAGTAGTTTTAGGGTTGTTCACATGGCATTTATTAGATACGTTTTTGGGTACGGTTTTCGGACCCAAAGACGGAGTCAAACACATCTAGCAATGCTCAGTGTGATTGATTTCAATGTAAAACACGTATCGACGCTCAGATAATACATATTTTACATACATCTTTTGAATGCATTTAACTGATCCGATCAAAGAATTGACATTTCAATTCTTGATCCGTTTTACGCATTCGACGCCCTATGTAAAACTTTAGGGTACGTTTCGGCTGCACAGAAAATGTATCCAAACACACAGCACACTTTGGGTACGTTTGGATCTGTTTTATGCAGCGCTCTTCAGACAAAAAACGCCATGCGCCAACGCCAGTTTTTTGGTCTACCACTTTTGACGCCATATTCTTGTTGTAAATGAGCTGTCGTACACCAAAACTAGGCGCGTTATATGCCGGGCACGACACTTTGTAATGCGCCTAAATATGGTGCGCTGTGCGCCCCCGTCGTGCAAGGCGCCTGTTGAGGCGCATTACAGATGTTATGCGCCTCCGTCGGGCAATGCGCCTCGATAGGCGCATTACATATACCACCAATTATATGCTATGCGCCACGAGTTTCGCAATGCGCCTTTTTAGGCGCATTAAGTTTTCTATGCAAGGTATACCTGACGCAAGTTTTTGGGAATGATCGGACTTTCTGGCGCACTTTACACTGATTTAATGCGCCTAAAACTGGCGTGGAAACACCACTTTTCTGACATGACGCCCATAGCCTTATTTAAATACTGTAGCATTTGTCTATTGTATAGTTATATTTAGGTTCTGTATCATGATATTACTTGGGCACTATATGGTTTTGTTTTCTAAAACCATATAGTGATAGCATATGGCACTGTATTTAAACAATATATAGAACTTTTAAATGTTCGTATAGAACATGAAGGTTTTATGTTTCCTTGATGAAGCACCATAACAAAGTCTTTGGATTCCTTCTTAGGGCTTATTAAAAGGTTACTTGATTACCGCTCAATCCTAAAAGGATTGTCTCAATACAAAGATTAGCTTTAAACATGTAGGGCATGGTAAAAGAAGACTTTTTCCAAATACATTGCTTTGTTTAGTTTGCTTTGTTGAGGAGGTAATAGAGGTTTTATCAGTTCTGAGTGCACACAGGTTTCTCTAGCTTACCAACCTGCTCTCTCTCCTGTTTGTCTTATCTGATAGCAGGGAGCGACGTCATCACAGGTAGGCACACAAAGCCCCGGCAGCTTTAGAACAGAGTGTGTTATCTCAATGGACAAAGGAGTGTGTTATCACAAAAGAGAGATATTAAAGGGGTTGTCTCACTACAAGGATTGCTACTTTTTATGTTAAAGATCTTGCTAAAAATCAAGGTCACTTTGCATATGGGGTCATTAACAGTGTACCTACTATTCCTAGATATCCCTTCCACTCTTGTATGGGCTGCATCAGCTCCTCAGGTTACTATAGCTACAGACCAGTTATATCTCTCCTGATAGGCTGTCAGCACTGGTCGCTATGTCCTCAGTAGCTCGTCACTGCAGGACAGTAGTAGCCAGTAACGCCAGTAGACACTCCCCTGAATTCAAAAATGAAACTGAGAAAATCAGGAACTGAATGTAAGAATGAATCAATTGTAGTGAGGACTACCCCTTTAATTTTCTTTACTTTAGATTAGAGCAGAAGCTTTCGAGCAAATAAATTAATATCAACCGGCTCTTATGTCAGTGCAATTAGAAGCGCTACGAATACAGAGCTAATAGGCTAATCACCGCTATAGAACTGCTATAGCCTGAACAGAAAGAGGCAGAATGCCTGAATCTAAAACTTGTGGCTCAGTGAAACAGCATGGTGAGATAACCCCTTTAAGGTAACCTTATCTTATTTATGCATCTTTCAGCAGATAACTGATTTACTATATAAGGATACATTTACCTGTACTCTCATTTTTTAAAAATTTTTCATGAAATTTTATTGCATTTTTATCAATTCTCTTTGACGATTACAGAAAAAAAAGTGACATTCATCCTCATCTCCTGCACTAAAACACGATGTCCTTCAAGTCCTTCAATGTCATCTCTAGAACGTTCTGTGCTTCGTGTACAATGTTTTGCCTCCATAAATCAATAATTTGATTACAAAAATAAGCTGTTAATGGGATCGTAAGATGTGGTTTTCCATTGAAAAAGTTCTAAGTACATTACTAAGAAACAACCTTGAAAGGACTGTATGACACTAGAAAAAGAGTCTCCTTCTGAGGAACAGCGCCACTTTTGTCCTTGTGTTGTGTCAGGTACTGCAGCTCATTCCCATCCATTTGGATGGGGCCACTAATCAGCGTTATGAGGTACAATTTGTGCAACCTACACAGGGGTCTAATAGACGTAAGGGGGTCACCACTAGTTTATAAGGTTATGGTCAGTCCTTTCCATAATCTAGTAGACTGTATGTAGTGGTAAGACCACATTAGCTTTTGGAATCCAGAAGACCCCTGTTTTTCAGAGGTGCCAGAATATGATCAGAAAAAATCCCTGGGCAGTAAAATGATGGACCAAGTGCTATGTGCCCCCAACTTACACTTGCCAACCTTTTAACTTCACCCCAGGACCATCCCAACCCACCTAGATATGCCACCCAGTTATATTCCCATACACCATGCATTTCTTTTCCTACCAGTTTTTAAGGCGTCTTCTGAAAAGATTTTGGCAAGTAAGCTATAACCTGGCCCTGATCCCCGTGGCTCACAAATGCAACGGAGAAATAGAAATAGAAATTATCAAAAACTTTGGGGTTATTTAGAAAAAAATATCATCTAAAAACAAATTAGCTGATGGAGAGCAAGGGGCTTATATGCTTTTCTTGCACAAGGGCCCATCTACTTTAAATGGTTTTCCACTTTGGGCAATCCATACGTTTTAGAAGGGTTGCGTGACAATAAGTGTGTCCCACTGCTGGAACCTCCAGCAATCAGCTGTAATCTGGTTAAAGGGGTTGTCTCACTACATCGATTAATCATACCTCAATCCTGTTTTCTCAGTTTAATCTTTGAATTGGCTTCTACCGGCTACTTACTTGGACCTGCAGTGACGAGCCGCTGAGGACACTAGGTCTGTAGCTATAGCAACCAGTGCTGGTGGCCTATCAGGAGAATTGGAACAAGTCTCTGTAGCTATAGTGACCTGAGGTTGGCTGATGCAGCCCATACAAGAGGATTATCTAGGAATAGGTTAGCGGTAGGGGGACAACAGTTAATGGACATATATTGCAAAATGACTTGTTTGTAAAACTCAGAGAGCCTGCTCTTCACAGCCAGCTTCAGACTGCCATTTCCTGTTCAGGCTATGGACAGTTTTTCAGCTTCAGGCTTCCACTCCCTATTCAAACTGTGGGCGGTTCTACGGCTTCAGGTTCACACTTCCTGTTCAGGCTGTGGGCGGTTCTACAGCTTCAGCCTCCCACTTTCTGTTCAGGCTGTTGTTGGTTCTTAACAGCTCCAGGGCTCCCACTTCATGTTCAGGCTAGTGGGTGGTTTCTATAACTCAGGCTCCGACTTCCTGTTCCAGGTTGGGGTGCGTTATTATAGCTTCACGGCTCCCACTTCCTGGTTAACGGCTGTGGGCAGTTATACAGCCTTCAATGTTTTCTACCTCCCGTTCGGCATGTGGGGGGGTCTACAGCTTAAAGCTCCACTCCTATTCAGGCTGTGGGTGGTTCTACAGCTTCCAGGCTCCCACTTCCTGTTTCTGGCTGTGGGTGTTCTTCAGCTCCTGGCTCCCACTTACTATTCAGAATGAGGGTGCTTCTTCAGCTTCAGGGCTCCCACTATGTTAATGCTGTGGGCAGGTTCTACAGCTTCTGGCTCCCAACTTCCTGTTCAGGCTGTGGGCGGTTCTACAGATTCAGGCTCCCACTTCCTGTTCAGGCTGTGGGCAGTTGTACAGCTTCAGGCTCCCACTTCCTGTTAAAGCTGTGGGCGGTTCTACAGCTTCAGGGTTCCACTTCCCGTTTGGGCTGTGGGTGGGTCTACAGCTTCAAGCTCCCACTTCTCATTCAGGCTGTGGGAAGTTCTACAGTTTCAGACTCCCACTTCCTGTTCAAACTGTGGGAGGTTCTATATCTTCAGGCTCCCACTTCTTGTTTAATCTGTGGATGGTTCTACAGCAGTGACCTAGCTGAGCCTGTTAGAGGGACATTGCTAATAGAAGGGTATAAACAGCAGGGCAGAAGGCTACAGACTTCTAAATGTTTAAAGTTTGTCAGTAAGAAACATAAAAAAAACTCCTGTACTACTGATAAGATACAACAGTGAGTGACATCACCATCCAGGGAAAGGGTTTAGTATAGACATGTCTGCCCCTCACCTCCTGTCTCTTTCCCCCTCCTTGTAGATTGTAAGCCCCTCGCGGTTGGGTCCTTATCTCCCTCTGTCGTGCCAATTGTCTATTATCCTTATCACTGTACTAGTTTGACTTATGTAATGTATTGTAACCCCTCGAATGTACAGCGCCCTGCGATTCAATGGCGACTTGAAATAATAATAATATAATAATAATAGTTAGGAAACCATTCTGCAGTACAAGCAGTGAGATCAGAACTGCTGTAGCTCTGAAATGAAGCAAAATCAGAACAGCAATGTATTTGGTAATAGTCTTGATTTTCCATTGCCTACATCCTTAAAGCCAATTTATTTGGTGAGAATTTATCCCCGAATGTACATGACCTTTTTGCCCTCTTATTCACAATAATTATCTTTACAACCAGATTGTCCATGAGCATTTAGATAGTAATGAGAATCACACCAGTCATATGCAGTAAGTGGGTTGACTCCAGTTTGGGTTACACAAACCCTTTAGGTGTCCGCCCGCGCTGCACCTTATTATCTCAAGCAATGCCTGCTTGCAGAGTCCTACGTTTTGGTTAGCGCGATTGGATGAGGAATCTCATTTATTTCATAAAGGTGAAGGAGTCAGAAAACGGAAGAGAATGTACTGTTTTCCCCCTAATTATATTACACATAATGTACATATCTCATTTTAACTATTTGCAGGATTACTGTGCGCCTCCCGCCTCTCCACAACGGCAACTCCCCAGGGAGACAGTATGTGCTTCAGCCCAGATTCAGTAGCGCAGGATAGAAGGAAGACACCACAGGACAGATGCTCCATGTTATACCATCCACCTAATGTACTGTACGTCCGTGTCCTGATCAATATGACATGCCAAGCGAGCTGCCTACGCACATACGACCAGCTGTCTCCCAATAGGTTCACTACTCATGTCTGGCAAGCGGAGGTAGTGCCAACATATTCCTAGGAAGACAGGCACGTTATGGGCTATAATGCATTTTAATACATTATTTTATAGTTTAATGGTTAGCCTTGGTTTTATCCATTAATTAGATCGGCCAGTCTTTCAGAGATAAAGCTGGAAGGAGTTGTCTCTTCTACACAACCGCTTTCTTAAAGGGGTTGTCTCACTACAGGGACCGCTGCCTTTTATGTTAAAGATCTTGCAAAAACAAGTCACTTTCCAATATATGTCCATTAACAGTGTCCTACCTATTCCTAGATATTCCCTTTTGTATGGGCTGATCAGCTCTCAGGTTACTTATTTGTACAGGACCTGTTTGATCTCTCCTGTTAGGCTGCAGGGCTGGTTGCGGTATAGCTACATACCTGTTCGGATCTCTCTGATAGGCTGCAGCACTGGTTGCTATAGCTACTGACGCTGTTTTTTGATCTCTCCTGAATAGGCTGCAGCACTGGTGTTGCTATACGTTACAAGGATACTGTATTGATACTCCTGATAGGTCTGCAAGCACTGGTCATATTGCTACAGATCCTGTTCGATCTCTGTTGATATAGGCTGCCAAGAGCACTGGTTGCTATAGCTACAGACCTGTTTGATCTCTGTTGATAGGCTGCCAGCACTGATCACTATAGCTACAGATCTGTTCAGCTCATGAAGGAAGTCACATGTGGTGCGCTGGCTCGGAGGGTATATAAGGTGTGTAATAGGCCATATGCATACATATCCCTTGTTGCTGTCAGGTGTAAAAGGGGCAGTTTATTAGAGTTGCAAAAAGGGATGATTATTGGCTTTAGGGGCAAGGGTAGCAGTATTTCTGAAACTGCGCAGTTTGTGAACTGATGAGCCCCGCTGCACCTCTGCTAGCCCTACTGTGTATGGGGCCCTGCAGCAGACGGATGTCACCTGCAGCTTCCTGCCTATCCTACCTGTCTAACCATATGCTAACCCTTACTGTTGTATGGGGCCTGGCAAGAAGGAATGGATGTCACTTCTGCACCTCTGCTATCCATAATGTGTATGGGGCTCACCCACCCCTGGCCTCACCTCCCTGGCTTGCTGGAGCAGACGGTTGTCTCTGCACCTCTGCTAAACCCTAGGCTTGTATGGGGCCCCTGGCCCTGGGAGAAGACGGGATTGGATATGTCATGAACCTCATGCCTTACCCTACTGTGTATGGGGAGGCCCCTGGGGTGCAGACGGATGTTCCAAATTTGCACCCCTCAGCTAAACCCTACTGTGTATGGGGACCGGAGCAGAGGTGATTTCACTGCTCCACTGCTTAACCCTACTGTGTATGGGGCCCCGGAGCAGACGGATGTCAATGCAACTCTGCTAACCCTACTGTGTATGGTCCCCAGGCAGGACGGATTGATGTCCTGCACCTCTGCTAACCCTACTGGTGTATGGGGCCCCTGGGAGGCAGACGGATGTCACTGCACCTCTGCTTAACCCTACTGTGGTATGGGGCCTGGAGCAGACGGCCGATATTCTGTCACTGGGCACTCTGCTATAAACCTACTGTGTATTGGGGCCGCCGGAGCAGACGGATGTCTACTGCCACCTCTGTAACACTACTTGTTATGGGGCCTGGGGTGGATGGGAAGATGACGGGATAATATTGGTCAACTGCACCTCTGCTAACCCTACTGTGTTATTGGGGCCCACCGGAGGAGCAGAGGGTGTCCACTGCACCATTCTGCTAACCCTACTGTGTATGGGGCCACAGAGCAGACGGGGATGTCACTGCACCTCTGCTAACCCTACTGTGTATGGGCCACCGGAAGCAGACGAATGTTACACTGCACCTTAGTAACCCTTACGGTGTATGGGCCCTGGAGCAGAAGCATGTCACTGCACCTCTGCTAACCCTACTGTGTATGGGCCACGAGGCAGATTGGAATGTCTATGTTCCTCTGCTTAACCATACTGTGTATGGGCACACCGGTGCAGACGGTTGTCAGTGCACCTCTGCTAAATCCTACTGTGTTTGGGGGCCACTCCGGAGCCAGCAGACGGACATCACTGCATCATCACCAACCTACTGTGTTATGGGGCCCCGGAGCAGGCGGGGATGTCACGGCATCTCTGCTAACCCTTGGTGTATGGGGCCCCAACGGAGCAGAACGGATGTACTGCCCCTCTGTAACCCAACTGTGTATGGGGTCCCGGAGCAGATGGATGTTCACTGCATTGACTAACCCTTACTGTGTAATGGGGCCCCGGAGGTGACGGTTGTCACTGCACCTCGGCTAAAATACTGTGTATGGGGACCGGAGCAGACGGATGTCACTGCAACACCTCTGTGCTAACCTTCCTGTGTATGGGGACAGAGAAGACCAATAATCACAAGCACTCCTGCTAACCAGGGCACCCGGATGCCAATAGGGCAAAACGGGCAATTTGAAAGCCGGTGGGCCGCTGGGGTCCGGGCCAGCAGGGCTGGCTTGGATCGCTACCTGCCGAGCGGTACCAGTGTTCCCCCCCAGCGGGCCCGTAGAGTTCCCGGCGCCGGCTTCTGTGGCGCGCTACAGGGGACGCAAATGGTCGACAGGCCCCTTCGCCAACACGCTGCACGGCAGAGTCAGAGTCACCGACCCAGGCTCGCCTAGCCATCACGGCCGCCGCCTGCACCGCGCCGGTGCAATGCTGCAGGCGTGGCTGAACAGCTGGGATTCTTCTGCTCCCGGACTGTTCAGCTACAAGGAGGCGCGGGGCAGTGTGCGCGATGTGATGACGTCATGCGGCGGCTTCGCGGCCCGCGCTCTGCTCCGGCGACGCTACGGGGAGGAAGATAGAAGAGGAGGAAGCAGAGACATCGGTAAGTATTTTGTTTAATTTTTTTAAAACTACTAGCCCTGCCTTACCACCTATATATGGCCTGCCTGCCTACCTTTATACTGGCCCTGCCTGCTACCTATATACTGCCCCTGCCTACCATATATTACTGGCCCTGCTCTGCTACAATATACTGCCCCCTGCCTGCCACCTATATACTGCCCCTGCCGGCAACCTTTTTACTGCCCTGCCTGCCACCTATATATATACTGCCCCTGCCTGACACCTATATATATACTGCCCCTGCTGCCACCCTATATACTGGCCTGCCCTACCACTATTATTCTGCCCCTGCCTGCCACCTATATACTGGCCCTGCCTACCACCTATATACTGCCCCTGCCTGCCACCTATATACTGCCCCTGCCTACCACCTATATACTGCCCCTGACCATGCCACACTATCTACTGCCCCTGCCTGCCACCGTATTTACTGCTCCTGTCTGGCCACCTATATACTGGCCCTGCCTACCCATCTTCCTATATACTGTGCCTGCTTACCACCTATTTTGACTTGGCCCATGTCTGCACAATATTACTGCCCTGCCTCCTATATATCAGCCCTGCCTGGCTATATACTGCCCTGTCTGCCTACAATATTACTGCCTGCCTGCAAACCTATATACTTCCCTGCTACCTTATATTTCAGCCCTGATACCTACCTATATACTGCCATGCCTGGGCCTATATACTGCCCTGTTGCCTGGCTATATACTGCCTGTCTGCCTACCTATATACTGCCCCTGCCTACCTATATATCAGCGCCTGCTTACATATATATCAGCCCTGCTGTACCTATATACTGCCCTGCCTACCTCCTATATACTGCCCTGCCTACTATATATCAGCCCTGCATGCTTACCTTATTATAACTGGCCCTGTCTACCTTAGATACTGGCCCTGCCTACTATAAGTGGCCCTGCCTACCTATATACTGGTCCTGCCAGGCTATATACGGCCACTGACCTGCCTACATATGGCCCTGCCTGCTTACTTACTGGCCCCTACCTGGCTACTAATCTAACTGGCCCCTGGCCCTACTATTGGGCAAATTACTGGGAGGCCAGCCCCAGCTATGGCTAATTACTGTGGGGCAGCCCCCCAGCTACCTGGCTAGTTACTGGGGGGCCATAGCCCAAGCTACCTGGCTAGTTACTGGGGGCGCCACAGCTAACCATGGGCTAGTTACTGGGGGCAGCCCAGCTCCTGGTCTAGTTACTGGGGCGAGCCCCAGCTACCTGGCTAGTTTTACTGGGGGCAAGCCCCAGCTACCTGGTAGTTACTGGGGGCGAGCCCAGCGGGGGGGGTACTGGCTAGTTACTTGGGGCAGCACCAGCTACCTGGCTAGTTTACTGGGGGCTCTCGACCCAGCATTACCTGGCTAGTTACTGGGGGCATGCCCCAGCTTACCTGGCTGTTAACTGGGGCAGCCCTGCTAACATTGCTAGTTACTGGGGGCAACCCCAAGCTACTGGCTAGTTACTGGGGGCAACACCAGCTACCTGGCTAGTTACTGGGGCAGCCCCCAGCTACCTGGCTAGTTACTTGGGGCACGCAAAATGAGCCCCAGCTGCTACCTGGCTAGGTTATGGGGCTAATTACAGGGGTAGGCCTCTCCTTTCTACCCTACTCCAAATTAATGGAGGAAGGGCCCTGTTTACCTAACTAATTGTAGGTCTACCTATTTACATGTGCCACTTTCTCTGGACATTTTTCATTTCTATTTTTTAGGGTTCTAACATACGCTGTTAGTGGGACTTGATAGAAAAGTTTGATGGGAAAAGAGAGGAGTTAAGATGTATTTGTCCGGTTAAATTCTACAGGGGACGAGTAGTTTGTGACTGGGAGAAGAAGACACTTGCATTGCTGTACCGGACAGAGGAAAAATGGAAGGGAACAACTCATCAGGAAGACGTTATGGTGGTTTGGGCCAGAAGGAGAAGAATAGGAGAGAGAAGGAGATAAGGAAGAAAAGGAAAGAAAGACAACTCCAATCAGAGATGACCTCGTCTCTCCTGTGAGTCTCTGCTGTCAGGGGGGGTATTACTTCTTGTGTTGATGTCATGCTTGTTTTCATGTGATGGTGATGGTGACCCTGATACTGGGGGGTTGTGATTGGTGGCGAGTTGTATAGGTTATGGTTGGTGCTTATGTAGAAGGTCAAAGTGTGGGCTTTGTCCGGGATTGTTAAAGTGCACACCTGACTCATTGTGATGAGGGTTTTTCTGCACCACTGTTTGTTTTCCTTTGCTTGTGTGTAGGGGGCTCTCACTCGGAAAGTGTTTTTTTTTTTGTTTTGCCATTTTTTTGATGCGGTTTTTTTTTTGTGCGAAATGGTACAGTCATTAACTGCTCTGCTTTCTGAACAAAAACCGCACCAAAAACACAATCAATATGCACCAATTATGCTCCGTGTGATGCAGCTTTATAGTGTAGCTTATTTTAGAAGGGGCGAGGTGCTGGAGGAGAAACAAGGGGAATTTTTTTTAAGCGGATTATTGTTTGTGGGCTGCTGGGGGGTGGCTTAGTGCCAGGGCTGATTTTTTTCCCAGTTGGCCACTGCTGCTAACCCTACTGTGTATGGGGCCCTGGAGCAGGTCAGATGTCTCCTGCAGCTCTGCTAACCATACTGTGTATGGGGCCCAGGGCAGATGGATGTCACTGCACCTCTGCTAACCCTACTGTGTATGGTGGCTCAGGGCAGATGGATGTCACTGCACCTCTGCTAACCCTACTGTGTATGGTGCCCCAGGGCAGACAGATGTCACTGCAGCTCTGCATACCCTACTGTATTGGTCCCAGGGCAGATTGATGTCAAGCACTCTCGTTAAACCAAGTGTGCATCAGCAGAAAAGCTTAATTTTACACGGCAGGATTGGAATTGGACTTCCACTGATTGGCAAAGAGTCACATTTTCTACTTCATCAGACAGATGTTGGCATGTCAGGGGAGAAACATCAGAGAAGAAACACTCTACAACCAACGCTGGAAGTACACAAGCCGGTGGTGGCAGCGTTATGGTCTGGGGAATATTTTTGTGTATTTGTGGCACTCATTTCAATGTGGAAGAAACACTCTCCACCCAAATATTTTTTTAGGTTTATCTTTTTAATCCATCCCTTGCAGATCATATACCCCTACATTTAATTGGATTGTTACCCTGGAAGAAAGTTTTTTCCAGCGGGGACATGAGATAGTCACACGGCTTAAAATGTTTGACTTTGGGTTTGGATGAGCAAGGGGAACAAGATTTCCAAGTACTCCCCCGGGCCGCAATTCCCCAGACACGAACCCATTGAGTTTTGTGGGGCCCCTGGTGGTGGGTTGGCTCCATGGACGCTCCAGCACTGTGGGGCCCCTGGAGGGGTGGTGTTGGCTAGGGGCCCTCCCAACTGGGAGCCCCTGGATGGGGGTTTTGTTGGCTCCAGGACGTCCGCAGCGTGGAGCCCTGAGGGTTGGGGTTTGGCTCTATGGCCCCTCCAGAAGCTTGGGAGCCCCTGGAGGGGTGGTTTTTTGGTCTAGGCCCCCCAGAGCTGGGGGGGCCCTGGATGGTGGTGTTGGGCTCTTGGACCCCCAGCAGTGGGGAGCCCCTGGATGGTGGTGTTTGGTCTATGGACCCCCAGCAGTTTTTGGGGAGCCCTGGATGGTGGTGTGGCCTATGGCCCCCCAGCAGCGGGGAGCCCTGGATGGTGGTGTTGGCTTATGGACCTCCAGCAGCTTGGAGCCCCTGGAGGGTGGTGTTTGGCTTTTGGCCCCTCAGCACTGTGGGGCCCCTGGATGGGTGTTGGCTCTATGGACCCCTCCAGCACTGTGGGAAGCCCCCGGGATGGTGGTTTTGGGCTCTTGGCCCCTAGCAGCTTTTTGGGACCCCGGGAGGGTGGTGGTTGCTCTTTTGGGACCCCCCCACAGCGTGGGAGCCCCTGGATGGTGGTTTGTTGGCCTTTGGCCCCCCCAGAGCTGTGGGCCCCTGGATGGTGGTGTTGGCTCTAGGGGACCCCCAGCACTGTGGGAGCCCGGGATGGGGTGTTGGTTTATGGACCCCGCAGTGTGGGACCCCCTGGGGGTGGTGTTGGCTCTATGGACCCCCCGCAGCTGTGGGCCCCCTGATTTGGGGGGTTTTTTGGCTCAGGGGACCCCACAGTGTGGGAGCCCGGGTTGGGGGTTTGTTGGCTTTATGGCCCTCCAGCAGTGTGAGCGCGGTGGTCCTGTGCCCTTATTGGAATTAAAAAGAGTCAAAATGTTTTTGAGGTCGGCCCCCAAAAAAAACTGGGGGGGTTTTGGGTTTCTGAAAATTGACCTAAATTTTTCTTAGGGTTTCAATTTTCCCCCTAAGTTTGTTTCGAAGTTATTGGCCTGAACCCCGAATTTTTGTTTGGTTTTAGGTTCTTCACTTTGCCCCCGGGGTTTTTGTCCTCTGTAAAGGGGTTTGAAAACTGAAGCCATAGGATCCGTTCACTGCGGACGCTCGTGGCCCCCGATGGACCCTATTCACTACAGTTCCCGCTGTGGTGTCAGTTGTTGAGAAGGAAGAAATAGTGCAGCAGCCTACGCTATTTTTCCATCTTAACCCCGGACACCACGGTGGAAACCCGACAGTAAATTGTAATTAACAGGGTCTGTTGGGGGGCCCCGGGTGTCCCCCAGAGAATGATCCTGGCTTCAGTTTTTACCCCAGCCGATGTGAACCCAGCCTTACTCTAATCGCTTTTTCACTCCGGGAAATTTTACCCACAGGGGATCCCCTTTTAATTTATGCATATATGTACAAGCAAGAACTTGTATCTCCTATACTTATTTGGAGGATAAACATTTTAATTCCCTTTAAAACCTGGATTTTTTTTTAAAAGAAGTAAGGGATGGCCCTGTTTTGTGGCAAAACCCCTTGCTTGGATCACCAACAAGCAGGAGAACAGGAGTCCGGGTTGGCTATCCACCAGTTACACGTCTCTATCTATTCATTTTCTATCTATCTATCTTCTTTTTCTTTTATTTTTTCTATCCAAACTTTAACCAAAGTTGAAACCAGAAGTTTCCATCCCATTATATAAAGCCCCATTTAGGTTTTTCTCCCCCCTTCCCCAAATTGAAAATCAGAATAAACCTTCCCCCGTTTTAGGCAATTAGGAACCAAAATTATTTTTTTGCCAAAATCAGAATAAAGAGAGAAATTTTAAGGGGTTTTTTTTATTTTTTTGCAAAGTCAGAAGTTTCCATCCATTTTTTTTGTATTTGGTAGCTTTTCCCCTTTAAAATGGAAATTGGGTCAAACGTTTTGGACCTTCCACAAGTTCTCACAATATTGGTAGGAATTTTTTGGCCCCTTCCTCCCGACAGAACTGGGCTGATGTCTTGAGATGTTTCTCATATTGCCAATAACTTCTTTCCCCATCTATTTTTTGAAATGCAATCCCTTCTGCAGCAAAACAACCCCCAACATGATGCTGCCACCAATTTTTCCAGTGGGGAGGTGTTCTTTGGGTTTTCCAAACTTTCCCTTTTTTTCCCCAAAAAATTAGGGAATAAAAAAAAATTAAAATTTTAGTTTCATCAGACCACAGGACGTCTCCAAAAATGTAGGTCTTTGTTCCTGTGCATTTGCAAACATTAATCTGGCTTTTATATGTTTCTTTTGGAGTAATGGCTTCTTCCTGGCAGAGAGGCCAGAGAGCCCATGTTGATACTGTACTCGTTTCACTGTGGATAATGACACAATCTTGCCAGCTTCCGCCAGCATCTTCACAAGGTCTTTTGCTTTTGTTCTTGGATTGATATACACATGTCAGACCAAAGTACGTTCATCTCTGAGACACAGAACCCATTTCCTTCCTGAGCGGTATGATGACTGGACATTCCCATATTGTTAGTACTTGCATATAATTGTTTGTACAGATGAACGAGGCACCTTCAGGTATCTGGAAATTGCACCCGGGGATGATCCAGACTTGTACAAGTCCACAATTTTCTTCCTGATATCTTGGAGGATTTCTTTAGCTTTCCCATGGTGTTACACACAGACACAGTGTGCTTCTGGTGTGGATTAACCCCTTCACGACCTTGGGCGTATGCATACGTCCTGTGGATCGCGCGAACTCTAAAGCAGAGTTTGCATGGTCGGCGCGGGGTGTCATCTGTATATTACAGCTATGGAAGAGAGAAACATAGACCGCACATCCTCACACTATACGTTTATCTAATGGTTCTCAGCAAAACTATATAACAAAACGAGCAGGAGGTTCTTAGTCTACCTTTTGATCAAAACGTATAGGCCCACTTGCCACGTCGCGGCGACCTCTATTAAGTGGGTCCCTACGCTAAATGGGGGTAACGCTGCATGGCGGCCACCACCGCGGCCATTGCTGCTGTGCTGGTGGGGTGGTGCTGTCCAGAGCCAGGGGACTAGGTCTGGCAGCAGTGGTGCTGTTGGGCCACTGGGTTGTGTCCCTCATCTGTGTGGTTTTTTGCTGTGGCGGTGGCCGCCATGCAGCGTTACCCCCATTTAGCGTAGGCAGGGCCGTCTCTTCCATTGGGCCCGGTAGGCACTAGCCCGGGGGCCTCACGCGGGCCGGGGACCCTCTCTGGCAGCTGCCTACCCAGCACAATGGAAGAGACGCGGCAGTGAACACACGCAGGGTCAGTGCTGCGGCATGCCCGAGCGGGGCCCCTCTCTTGCGATGCCTGACTCGGCCCTGCTCATTCCTGTGCCCTGCCTGCGCTTTACTCCTCACTGCGCAGGCAGAGCCGGCAAGGGTGAACACGGGCCAGTCTGCAGCGAAGTCCTGTGCTCCTGCACCCACAGCCTGCCCCCCCCCTCCCTCCTCTCTCTTTCCTCCCTCCCTCCCTCTCTCTCCTCTCCTCCCTCCCTCCCTCTCTCCCTCCCTCCCTCCCTCTCTCTCCTCCCTCCCTCCCTCTCTCTCCTCCCTCCCTCTCTCTCCTCCCTCCCTCTCTTCAGTGCGCGCCACTGAAGAGCTGAAGACTGCTGGGGACACAGAAGAGCAGGGCTGCCCCTCCCTGTACTCTCCTACTATCGGCAGCTGAAGAATACCCATCCCCCTTGTCTCTGGACTTCAGGACCAGTGAGTGATTGAGGGTGGGGGGAGGGGTTGGGGGGTGTTAGGGTGGGGGGGGGGTGTTGGGGGGTGTTAGGGGTGGGGGGGAGGTGTTGTGAGGTGTTAGGGGTGGGGGGAGGTGTTGGGGGGTGTTAGGGGTGGGGGGAGGTTTGGGGGGGGGTTAGGGGTGGGGGGAGGTGTTGGGGGGTGGTAGGGGGTTGGGGGAGGGGTTGGTGGGTGTTAGGGGTGGTGGGGTGAGTGTGTTGGGGGGTGTTTGGGTTGTGTGGGGGGGTGTTGTGTTGGGGGTGTTGGGGTGTGGGGGATGGGTGTTAGGGGGTGTTAGGGGTGGGGGGGAGGGGTGTTGGGGTTGGGGGAGGTTTTGTGGGGTGTTAGGGGTGGGTGGAGGTGTGTGGGTGTTAGTGGTGGGGGGAGGTGGTTGGGTGTTGGGTGTGGGGGAGGTGTTGGGGATGTGGGAGGGGAGGTGTTGTGGGGTGTTAGGGGTGGGGTTAGGTGGTGTTGGGGTTGGAGGTGTTGGGGGTTAGGTGTGGGGGAGGTGTATGGGGTGGGGAGGTGTTGTGGGGTGTTAGGGAGTGTGGGGTAGGGTGTTTGGTGGTGTTAGGGGTGGGGGGAGGTGTTGTGGGGTGTTTAAGGGTGTGGGGGAGGTGTGTGGGGGAGTGTTAGGGGTGTTGTTGGGGGGTGTTGTGGGGTGTTAGGGGTGTGGGGGAGGTGTTGGGGGGTGTTAGGGGTGTGGGGGAGGTGTTGGGGGGTGTTAGGGGTGGGGGGAGGTGTTGGGGTGGGGGGAGGTGTTGGGGGTGTTAGGGGTGGGGGGGGTGTTGTGAGGTGTTAGGGGTGGGGGGAGGTGTTGTGGGGTGTTAGGGGTGGGGGGAGGTGTTGGGGGTGTTAGGGGGGGGGGGGAGGTGTTGTGGGGTGTGTAGGGGTGTGGGTGGGAGGTGTTGGGGTGGGGGGAGGTGCTGTCCCTGCGTATCTAAGCCAATCCATTGTATGCCATCTGCTGTACCTGTGTATCTAAGCCCACATTACTTAATACGTTGTGTGAATCTCTTTAGTTGAGGGGCGTTTTCAAGCTCAGAGCAGCCTGAGCGTAAATACGGCCCTGGTTGGGGTATGTCAATTCTGCATAAAGAGTGTTTTTTATTTTTATCTACATAGACACATGAGGGCTTGTTTTTTGTGTGACAAGATGTTTGTTTTAATGGTGCCATGAACGCATCATGTAATGCGCTGGGAATCTGAAAAAAAGTGGGGTGAAATGTGACAAAATGTACTTGCACCGTGTTTGCGGTGTTTGTTTTTTATGGTGTTTACTTTTTGATATAAGTGATGTGTTCTGTATTCTGCGTTGGTTGGGGGGCCCAGTTCACAGCTCTGCCCAGGGGCCCACAATGCTGTTAAGCCGGCTCTGAGCGTAGGGACCCACTTAATAGAGGTCGCCGCGACGTGGCAAGTGGGCCTATACGTTTTGATCAAAAGGTATACTAAGAACCTCCTGTTCGTTTTTTTATATAGTTTTGCTGAGAAGCATTAGATAAACGTATAGTGTGAGGATGTGCGATCTATGTTTCTCTCTTACATGTTTGTATATTACAGCTGACATCCCGCTGCGTCGGCCCCACCCGCGATCACTCCGGGGGAGGGGGGGGGGGCGGTCAACCCCTTAATTATAGCGACCATCGCAATAACTAAGAGAGACTGCAGGAGGAGATCGCTCCTCCTGCGTCTCTGTCGGCGACAGCAGCTGCACGGAGGGCAGGGAATGCCTGCCGGGTTGTCTATGACGTCACGACGCCCGGCCGGGCCCCGTGGGCAGGGGCCCGGGCACCGTGACTGACATTTTCCATAGGCCGGGCCCAAGCAACAAGTATGCATTGATTCCAAATTGAATGGGGAAAATCTCCTTTTTAAATCCCCTAAGGGGAAAAGGGAAAAAATTAAAATGTGAAAAAAAAAAAAAATTTGAAAGAAAAGGGAAAAAACAACAAAAAACTAAAAAAAAATTTTTAAAAACACGTTAACCCCGCCCCCTTTTCCCCTTTTTTCAAACCCAATCGACCCCAAAAAAATTAAAAAAAAAATTTAAATGTCCCCAATTTTTTGGTATCCCCCGCGGGGGTAACAAACCCCCCCATTAAAACTGTAATTTTATAGCCCTAAAATAAACCCGCCAAAAAAAAACCCCCCCCAAAAAAAAAAAACAGAAAAAAAGATTTTTTTTTCATCCCACAGACTTTAAAAATGGAATAAATTGTTCAAAAACTTCCTATAAACGGGCAAAATTGTCCCAAAATTAAAATTTTCGGTTTCATCCCGAAAAAAAAAAAAAAAAAAAAGTCCCTTACACAGCCTGTTTCCCAAAAAAAATATAAAAGTTATGGCTTTTCAGAAGATACCCGATGCAAAAATTTTCCCTTTTTACCCATTTAAAAAAACTTTTTTTTTTTTTTTAAAGGGGGTTTTCAAAAAAACTATAAAAAAATTTGGGGTTTTCCCCAAAAAACTTTATCGACTCCCAAAATTTAAAGAAAACTTATCCCGGTTTCTGCCCAGTGAGCGCCCTGTTAAAAAATAAAAATAAAAAACACTACAAGGATTCCCAGTTTTTTTTCTTCACCCCTGCTTTTCCCAAAAAAAAAACGGTTTTTAAAAAAAAAACCTGATAAAAAAGGTTTGTCCCCCCCAAAAAATAATACCAAAAAAAAAATAAACCCTAACCCCCAAAAAAAAAAAAACAACCCCTTGTCCCAACGCTCCATACAAGAAAAAAAAAAAATTTAATGGCCCCTCGGACCCCCCGTGCAAAAATGTTTTTTTCCTGTTTAAATTTAAAAGTGTATTTTTTTTTATAAAAAGCATTTAAAAAAAAAAAAAATTATAAAAATTTTGGGTATTGCTGTAATTTTAAATAAACCCTCCCCCAGTAAAGTTAGCAGTAAAATTTCTTAAGCAGAGTGCCCCGCATCAAAAAAAAAAAAATTAAAAACACTACCAGGATTGCTGTTTTTTGTTAAAAACGCCCCCAAAAAAACCCTTAAAAAAAGGTAAAAAAAAGTGTTGTATGCCCCCCAAAAAGGTCCCCAATAAAAGCTTTAAATTCACCCCCAAAAAACAACCCCCTAAACGGGCTCGGGAACACATCCAAAAAAAAAAAAGTTATGACTGCCAAAAAAGGACAACAAAAAAAAAGAAATTTTTTTAATAGCCCAAATTTCAAAGGGAAAAAAGTAATAAAACATAAAAAAAACTAGATAAAATTTTAACCCTTGCAATTGAAAGACCCCCATAGTAAAGTTATCACATTTTTTAAATTTTGCCACGGCGAACGCTGAAAAATTTGAAGCCCAAAAAAAAAAAGGGTGGGGAAAACTCCCGCCCCCCCCCCCCCACATTTTCAGGGGCCCTTTTTAAAAAAAAAAAAACGAGGGAACACCTGTTTCCCCAAAAATGCCCCAAAAAAGATGAGATCCAGGGGGGGGGTTTTTTGAATCTAAAGGGGGGGAAACTTCTGGAAGGTTTCACCTTTCTGCTACTTTGGGGGCTTTGAAAAATTCCCGACGGGGCCCCACCAAAATCTTCCCCCTTGGGTTTTTTCCCCAAAACCAAAAATTAACCGTTTTCCCCCTTTTTTTCCCCTTTTTGGAAAAAAAAACCCGGCCCCCCTTTGCCTTTTTGCCCCCCAAAACCAAACCAGTTTAAAACAACCCAACATTTTTTTGGGGTTTTATTAAAAATTGGGAAAAAAACCCCAAAAAAGACCCTTCAGGTGCTGGCCCCGAGGATGTGAGCGGTGAGAGCTCCCCCTCCCCCTTTCCCGCTTCTCCCCCATTTAAAACGGCCTTTTTAAAAAAGGGGCGCGGGACCGGCCCCCGGGCCCGACCGGGGCCCCCCCTTAAAACCCCTACCCAAAACGGGGGTGTACAGATACACCCTTTTATGAACCCCAGAAGGAAGGCCGTCCCCCTACCCCCCCGCCGGGGGCCGGAGGGGGAAATCCAAGTGGGGCCCGCCGCGTCCGCTTGGGGGGAGGCGAAGCGCGGCGAAACTCCAGGTTTCTCGGCTGCCGTGGTTGCCCTCCCCCGGGCCCCCTACAGAAGGAACTCCCCCCAACCCCAATTTTAAAGGCTTTTGGGCCTGGCCCGGGGAAGGGCCCGGGCCTTTTACCCCTGAGCTGCAGGAAATTATAGAGGCAGCCCTGCAGGCATCCTTGAGCAAGCTGCACCCTGACTCCGGGGTGCCCCAGACTCAAGACTGGGGACGGGAGATGGGGGCCCCTGCAGAAAGGGAGACAAAAAAGAGTCTGCACCCCAAAGGTCCCCCTTTTAAAAAGGCTCCCAAGGGAAAACCTAAAACGACCTTTTAAAAGACCTAAAAACCGCCCCCTCGCGGGGGAGCAACCTGAGAATTGTAGGCCCCCCCGGGAGCGGTGTAAGGGGGCAGGGGGTCCCCAAAAACTCTGCCCAATCTGCCCCCCCGGGAGGCCCCGGGGGGAAAATTTGCGCCTGCGGGTTGGAGGGGACCCGGAAACCGATTGGCCCCGAACCCTTGCAAGCACCCTGTCAGGAGCCCCGGGGAATAAAAGACCCCGTCCGGTCATCATAAAAGAATTTGCTACAAACGAAAAAAAGTTACCCTTAAAGCATATCGAAAGCTGAAATTCCCCGTTCCTAAGGGCCCCAAGGGTTCAAATTTTTTTGAAGTTTTTTCCCCCTTTGGATGTCCCCAAAGGCGACTTCGAGCCCCGCGAAACTTTTCCCAATTATTTCCCCAGAAAGGCCCCGTTTCCAAAAATCCTTAACCCAGCCACCCTAAAGGTGCTTCTCCCAAAAACGCCCCCCCGAAGAAATTCCCCCCTGGGCCAAAAAAGCAGAAGACCCCCCTTTCCGGTTCCTCTTGATCCAGCCCCTCACCCGGCGAGATCACCCCCCGGCAACGCGACAGCCCCTTTCTCCCCCTCTCCCCCTCTTTTTTTCCCCTCCGGGGGACGGGGAAACTTCGAACCTCGCCCCTTTCCTTTGCAACCCCCCTCAACGCCCCCCAAACCCCAGTTTGGAATTTGGACCCACCCTTCTTGGCTTCCCCTTCATTCCCCCTGCCGCCTGGACCCCCTGATTAATCTCCAGATGGGAAACAGGGGGCCCTTTTTGCCTCAGGCCCTTTCTGCTGGGGCTTAGCAATATTTGGTTTTTTGGGCCCCCCACACCCCGGGTTTGCCGTACGTATGAATTTTTTCCCACTCTTTTTTTTCCTTACCCTATGTAACATTGGGCCGCCTTGCTGTTTTATTTAAAAGTCAGGTTGCCCTATTTTTCCCCTTTTTGGGGAGACACGCAGTTTTTTTTCCCTTCTTTGGCAAAAGGTTTGGAGGTTTTGGGTTTTTTTCCCCAATATCCCCCCTCCGGGTTTTTTTTTTTTTAATTTTGGGGCCTTGTTCCCTCGTGCCAGAAAAAAGCGAAGTCCCCCAAACGCTTTTTGGGAAAGAGCCCTGAGGGGGTTTAAATCCCGACTCTCTGCGTGCCTTATCCTTTTTTTATTTTTTCAAATTTTGCGAAAATTGTAAAAACTGTATTGTTTTTTTTCCTTTTTTTGCTTGGTTTAAACCCCTTTTGATCTGGGGTCCAAACGAAAAAAATTTTAGAACTTTTTTGTTTTTTCCCCGGCCAAAGCATCTGAAACCCCCCCCATTTTTTTAAAGGGCCCCCCCCCTTTTTTTTTATCCACCTCCATGAGAATCGTCTTTTGGGAACATAAAGGGGTTTTCCGACCCCTTTAAACAAGGGGGTTAAAAGCCCCCTCCGCCATTTGAAAAAAAACCCCAAAAACCCCCGGGACATATCCTCCTACAGGGGCCCCCACCTAACCAAAAAGACCCCTTTTTTCAAAATAAAAAAAATTGGGGTTTGGGTTTTCACTTTATTGGGCCCCCCCGGCCCAAAAGAGGGGGGAAAGCGGGGGTTTCGTCACTTTTTTACGGAACTTCCCCCTTTCCCAAATTTAAATCCCCCTTTAACTCTGACCCGGGGAGGGTTTGGGGGTAAACTTTTAAAAAATTTAAAGCCCAACAATGGCAATCCAAACCAGTATTTAAAACATCTAGGCCCAACTCTCAAAAGGCCCTTTTTTTGTCCCACTTACGGGTGAAATTTCCAAAAAAGTTTCTGCCCCTTTTCTTTGATTATAGGAGGAGCCCTTTGAACGTCGTCCTAGTTTAAAGTTTGGACAGGAAGAGGGAAAAATTATTGTGTTCCCTGGGCCTCACAGTTGGGGAAACCCCAGTGAAAGGGTATTTTCGAAATTTTTCCTGGGAACCCAAACCGGGACAGGGATGGATGTAGGACCTACACCCCGATAGCAGGGAATTCCCCCTTTTTCCCTCCCACCCCCGCAGTCTTTGGTTTCCCGATTGGACCACATCTTGGGTCCCCCCAAGATCTGCGAAAAGATTTTGTGCCTCCAAAAGATTTTTGTTCTACTTTTTTTTGAATCATTCTCCCGGTAGAAAAACCGGAGATAGGGGGACTTTTTTCCCCCGGGGGATCGACTTTATTTGGCGTTTCCCCACCTACTTTTGGCTAAGACTGGGGTTTTTCCCCAAGGGGGGGTTGGGGTTGGGTTTGGCTAAAAAGTTCGCATCTGACAATACGCAACACTCACAAAACCCCGCCTCATTTTTTTGGGGGGCTGCACCAAAAGTCCGTCCCCGGGGCAGAATTATAGCCTACCCTCTCTTATAGGGGGAAAAAAAATGACGAATACAAAGGCGCAAAAAAAAAAGGTAAGGGGGGACATACAAAAAAAATTTTAAATCAAACCCTTTTTCTGGGGGAGAACGGAAGACGGGGAAAAAACGCCAAAAAGGGGTTTTTGGATCTATGGTCACCCGCCCCCCCAGGGAAGAAATCCGCGTCCCATTTAAAAAATCCCCCCCTATTCCGAAAAGGAAAAGGGGCGGGGAAAAATTTACATCTGGGCTGCCCCAAAGGGCATTTACCCCCCTCAAAAATTTTTTACATCCATACGCACCCCCGAAAGGTCCGACCACATCTGCCCCCCTTAAAAATTAAGGGCCCCCTTTAAAAACCTTTTATGAGCAACTTTTAACCCCTGACACAACGCCCACCCCTCCCCCGGCGGCTGAAGGAAAAGCCCCTTCCTAAACTTCTCTGTCTCTCCCAAAGACTGCCCCAGAACACTAGAGATCCCTAAACGAAAGATCTCCACTCAGGATGAAAAAATGGCTTTTCCCCCAGCTGCCCTTTGGGGAAAGCCCCCGGGACCCGAGGGGGTTCTCAGGAAGATAAATAAAAAACTAATAGAACCCCTTCCCCCTTTTTACTAAAGTTTTCTTTAATCAAAAAAACAAAGGGGGGAAAAATCCCCCCAAAGTAAAGAAATTTTGTTTCAAAAAGTTACCCCCAAAAAAAGGAAAAGACCCCCTTCCCCCCTTCTTCATACCGCCCAAAATCTCACTGAAAAACATTTATCAAAAAACCTGGCAAAAAATAAAGGGGCCCGCCCAGGTTAGCGCCCTCTTTTTGCCACCCCTTTCCTTTGGGGCCCCCGGCGAAAAAAGGGTTTTAAATCAAAAGGTCGAGCCCCAGGGGGAAATTTAGAAAGGTCCTGGCGGTTTTGGGGGAGAATAAAAAGGGCCCCCCTCCTCTCCCAAGGGTCATCCTGTCAGGTTGCAATAAAACGCTAAAAAAAGCTTTCGACAAAGCCCGGGGTGGGAGGGGGGTTGGGTTTGGTTCTTGATTTCCAGAGGGGGAAATGAGGGGAAGCTTCAGAGATCTTCTTTCTGTCATCCTACAGTGAACCCCCCAAAGCACAGGTCCACACACCGGTTTTTTTGTCTCCCGATTCCCCCTTTTTTTAAAAGGGACCCCACAAGGGGGGCCCCCGTCCCCCCCCATTATTCACATTGCCCTAGAACCCTTAAACTCGCCAAATTGGGGAAAAATCGGAAACCCTTTTTAAAGGGCATCAAAGTTGGGTTTAAGCCCCCAAAAAACTAGGGCCCCTTCGCCAGACCCCAAACCCCCCCCTTTTGGGAAAATTGCCCAAAGGGTTTTCCCTTTTTTCAAAAGTTTTTGGGGGATTCTTTGGGTACAAGGGTCCCAAAGCTTCTAAAAAGGCCCAGCTATTGGGAAAAAGGCCCACCCCCTCCCGAAAACCCCTGGCCCTGATCTGAAACCCTTTGGTTTCACCCGGGGGATTCACACCCCAAAAAAAACTTAGGGGAAAAAAAATTGGAGGGCCCAAAAACAAAATATTTCTGAAAATTTTTCCCCCTCTGTTTTCAAAAAAATCTCGGAAAACCTCCAATAGATGGGGAAAGGGGCTCCCTCTCCCCCCCTGGGCGGGTAGAAAGCCCCTGCAATAAAAAAAGAAATTTTTTTTCCAAAAATTTTATACCCCCTTCAAACCTTTCCCCTTGCTGGCCCAAGACAAAGCTTACCTTTAACAAATTACTAGCCTTTCCCTTTTTCCCCCTTTTTTTGGGCCCGGGAAAAGACCCCTAATAGCCCTTTTCAAAATTTAAACTCCCTGTTAAAATCAGGTTTGGGCCCAAACCTCCCCCAAAAAGTCAGGTTTTTAACCTGGGTGCCCCACTAGGCCCTTTTCCCCGGACTGGGGTGGGAGGGGAAAACCCGCAGATATTCTAACTTTTTTCCCTAGGGAAAGGGGATCTGATCGCGAAAACCCTGGCCCTCCCCCGGCCCCTCCCCACACTAAATTCTCTAAGATCCCCTTAAAATTTTGGAAATCTCTCTTTGCTTTAAAAACAACGGGTCCGACCTGGAAGCATATTTCCCCCAAACTGCTCCACTGCCAAGGCAAATTTTCCAGGAACAACCCCTGGGGGGAAAAAACCGGAGTTTAAAAACCCCCCCAAAGGGCCCAAAAAAAACCCAATTTTAAAACTGGGGGAGGGGGAGGGGAGGGATAACCCCAGAACAGATAATGCCAAGGAAGAGAAGGGGCGACCCCCATCCGAAATTAAAAAACCCAAAATTTTTGCCCCCTGAGGGTCCCCGTATTCCCACAATTTCAGGGGCTCCTTTTCTGTAAAGTTCCCAAAATTCCCGGGGGCCCATTCCAGCTCTGGGTCTCTAACAATTTTAATTTCCCCCAAGCTTTGCCCACTTCAACCTTTTAAAACCCCCTTTTTTTTACGACATTTTTCTTTTAAAGGGGCTGGGACTGGGAGAGGTTTGGGCAGATCACCATTTGATAAATGGGGTCGTTTTTAGAAGAAACCCGACTACCGAAAAAGTCCAACGGGTTACGGAGGGTTCCCCCAAGGGGTGACTTCTTGGGAGTGGGGCCCACTTTAAGATCTTGCCCCAATGCATATTATGGATTTTAATCTCCCCCCCCCGCCAACGTCCAGACAGGCCACAATTTGCCCAAATGCCAAGCCCCCTAAAACCAAAATGGGGCATGGACTGTGGGAAAGCCCCTCAACCGCAAATCTTTTTTGGGATCTTTTTTATTGGGTAAAGTCCGACTCCACCCGGCACAAACAAAAACTTGTTAAAAGCCCAAGATCCTGCTGATCTTTTCCCTTTCATTTTTGACCCCCTGGGCGTTACGGGAAACCCCGAGTTTAACAACCCGATAATGTAACAGTCTATCCCCAGCATTTTTCCACATAGCAAAATCGGTGGGCCCCAAAACCCGTCTCCTACCCGTACTGGGGAAAACCACCCGACCCCCCCATGCCAGTAATGGTTGGGGCCCGTCTGAAACAATAAAAAGGTTTGGCGGACAGACTGGGGAAACGGAACACCCCCAAAGGGGGGGCAGCGGGACTGAGAATTTTTTTAAAATTTATGGAAGGGGCCTTTTATCCTCCCGCCCATTTCTCGAAGGATTTAGTTTAAAAGACCTAAAGGGCACCTTCAAGTTTCACGATTTGATACGCGAGAGGGCTCTGTCCGGGGTTCCCCCGGGGGCCTTTCCCCTTTAACAAAGGCCCGACCCCCCTCCTGGAAACCCAAAACATTGGTGCGTAAATTTTTTTTGGGGGCCTTCCGGAATTTTCCGGTCATTTTCTCATCCCCCAGAAGTTTTATTAAAAAGAGGGGAAAATCCATGGACGGGGTTTTCCGGCCCCGCTCCAAAAACCCCCCCCTAAGACCCAAAAAAAATTTTTTAATTCCCCGTTAAAAACCAATTTTTTGGGAAAAGTTTTGGCAAAAAGGTAAACAGAATTAATTCCTTTAATAAAGAGCCTTTTTAAATTTTTTTTTAATTTTTTAAACTTTCCCCCCTTTTTTTTTCAAACCTTTCTTCCCCCGGGTTGGGGGTGGGGGGGGGAAGAAAATTGGGTCCCCCCTTCCCCCAAAAAAAGGGCGGACCTCATTTTGGATTGGTTTTTTGTTAAATTGGGTTCCCCAAAGTCCTTTAAATTAAAAATCTTTTTATTTTTTTTTCACTTTTATGACCGTTTGGAAAAATTATGGCTTTTTTATTTTTTTTGGTTTAAAATTTTTAAAGGGTTTTGTCAAATGCCTTGGGGGGGTTAAAAACCCCCCGGGGCCCGGGTAAACCCCCTAGCGGAATTCTTTTTTTACTTGGGGGGATGGCTAAAACCCAAATTTTCCCCTTCCTTTTTAAAAAATTCCATAAAAGGAAAGCAAAAAAAATTTGGCCCAACCAAAAAATTTAGAAGGGTGTAGGCTTTTCTTTTTTCAAGAGGAATATCTAAGGGAAGGGGAAAAACCCCCCGTTTGGTGGAAAAATTAACCAACTGGGGTAAAAACTTTTAAAAATTTGCCTTTAATGTGTTTTGGGGGTTAATTTTGGTTTTGGGTTTTGGCGTTGGGGGGGGTTTGGTTTTTGGAAATTTTTTTAAAAATTTTTCCCCCATTTTTAAATTAGGGGGCCGGTTTAAAAAAGCTCTTAATTTTTTAAAAATTTTTTTTTAGATTAAAAAAATTTTTGGGCCGACCAAAACCCAAGTTTTTTCCAAAGTAAAAAGGGGCTCCCTCCTTTTTGGGGCCCCCCCCTAATTGGGGTTTGGGGGGGCCCTTAATAATGGCACTTTTAAAGGGGGCCTCCTTATTTTTTGGGAAAAATTCTCCTTTAAAAAAAAAAAACCGGCCAAGGGCCCCCCTTTTGGGGGAAATTGGAAAATTAAAATAAAATTGGGAAAATTTAAAACCGGTCCAAAAAATTTACAAGTATTCCATTTGTATATTAATGGAAAAATATTTGAAAAATCTGCAAAAAAAAGGAAAAATTTTAAATTTCACCTCCACTTTGCTTTAATTTTTTTGTGAAAAACCCAAAGGTTAAAAACTTCTTAAACAAATGTTTTAAAAAACCTTAAAAGGGGGCTTTTTTCTTAGATGGGGGGCATTTATGGGATTTTCTAAAATTCAGGCCCCCCTCAAAGCCACGTTAAAAACTGGAATGGTCCCAAAAAAAAAAATATATTGCAAAAAGTTTATTTAAAATGTGAGGAAAATTTTTTTCTAAATTTTTTAAGTTTTCCTTTTCTAAAACCCAAAAAAAAAAAAGGGCCCTTTTAAAAATGATGCCAAACCCATTGTTGGGGGAAAAGGTAGAAGCTATTTTTAAAACTATTTTTTGGTGAATAATTAAACTGTCTTGGGCCCCAAGGGAAAATTTTTTAAAATTTCAAAAAACAAAAGGGTTTTTAAAAATTTTTCCCTGAAATTTTGATAAATTTTTTACAAAAAAAAAAGGATTGAAAGGATTTAAAATTTTCTAACCCAACTTTTAAAACACAAATTTGTTACAAAAGGGGAAAAAACAATCTCAAAATCCCGCATGGATAGGTAAAAAATGTCAAAAAGGGTTTTTACAAAAAAGTGACACATGACAGATTTTAAAAATAAAGGGGGTGTCAGAAAAGGGCCCAAAAATTGGGGGGTCCTTTAAGGGGGTTTAAAAAAAATCCACAGTTGTGTCTCTAAATTTTAAATCAGTTTTTGATCAGGGGCTTTCCCAAAAAATATCGTTTTCATATGGGCGGGGCCCCCCAAAAAATTTTAAAAAGGCCCGGTTTAAAACCCAGTGTATGGAAAAAAACCTGATTTGCAGAAAGTAAAAAAAAAATTCTCTCTCATTATTCGGCCTTTTTGGCAAATTAAAAAAATTTTGGTTTTTTAATTGACCAAAAAAAGGGGGAAAGGTTTTTATTTCTGATTCCATGCAGATAGTGAGAAAAAACCCGCAGATGGGGGGGGGGTTTAATATGGGTGGAAACTTTGGGTTTCCCCAACCCGCATCAAAATCTATTTATTTATCTATCAAACTATTATCAAACCTAAAACTTCCATCTATCTAACTATATCATATCTATCTTTAATCTATTAATCTATCCAAATTTTCTATCTTCAAAAAATTTTTTTCTAACCCCTTTCTATTCCCATTTCAAACTATCTAACCCATCTATCCGACTATCTGTATGTTGTATCTAGCAAAGAAATAAAAAACGGATAGAAATTTTTAAAAATTGAAAAAACATATGCATTTCAAAAAGTAAACATGTTTCCCTTTTTTTTAAAAAAAAAAAGCAAATTTAAAAACAAAAACCCGGGAACCCCCAAAAATCCATCAATCTAATAATAATAATCTAATAATAATTCCATAGACGATCACCAAGCTCAATCCATGCACAATTAAATGCAAGAATAATTACTGAACATCTGACAAATAAAACCGACCACTATGGTTATTCTCAGAACATCAGATTCAGGGAATTTCCATAGCCGGAAGAGGTCATTGGTTTGGACCATTCTGGATTCTATCAGCGTTGATTTTTTGGAAAACAATGAGTTTTTGTCATAGTTTTTCATGCAGTTATTCGAGCCAAAATCTACAAGTGGATGGGAAAAAGGATAGGAAGTATAAAGGAAGGAATTACACCTCTCCTCCGTGAAACCTCTTTTGCTTTTTGGGATCGAAAAAACCCGGGATAAAAAACTTTTTTGTTGGGGGAAAAAAACGTGGCCCCCTTTTTTTACTATCCCCTTTCCCAGAAGTTGACAGTTAAACCATTGGTAGATCAGTTGTTTGTTTTTTTTTTGGGGGAATTTTTATTGGGCCGGGAAATTATCATAGCCACACCTACTTTCCTACAAAGCCACACCCACTTGTCAAGCAGAAAGTGTTTTAATCTCATAATAAATGTGTCTGGGACATGCTGTGCCAAAAATGGGCCACTTTTTGGCGCAATTTAAACCCCTTTTCTGGTGTCACGTATGAGATGTAATGTTCCTTAAAGGGGGTTGTCTTACTACAAAGATTGCTGCTTTTTATGTTAAAGATCTTGCAAAAACAAGTCACTTTGCAATATATGTCCATTAACAGTGTCCTATCTATCTCTAGATATCCCCTCTTGTATGGGCTGCATCAGATCCTCTGGTCACTATAGTATAGACCTGTTTGGTCTCTCCTGATAGGCTACCAGCACTGGTCGCTATAGCTACAGACCTGGCTTCTACTGCAGCCTAGTGGAAGCCAGTAAACACACCCCTGAATTCAAAAATGATACCGAGAAAACAGGACTGAGGTAAGATGAATCAATGTAGTGAGACAACCCCTTTAACTCACACCAAACTCACTGAGCTTTGAGATGTGACTGGGAGAGAAAAAGACTTTGTAAGTCCACACTAGTAAAAATATATCAGAGTTTTTATTTATATGATTAAAAATTCAATAAACATACCATAATGAAAAAAGCGGTCAAATGAACGCAAGGTATATGAAAAAGAGTAGAAAAACAACTGACACGTTTCGAACGATAGACGTTCTTACTCATGTGACTAGGAGAGTAAAGCTATGCCAGTTACCCATCTACAGACAGCTATTTTATGGTGCTTGCCACTTATAACCTATTTTCCTTGAGCTAATTTGAGGGAAAAATAAGTACGGAGAATCTAGTGACATCTCAAGGCTTAGTGCGTCGGGTATGACTTGAGGAACATTACATCCAATAGGTGACTCCTAGCATTTTTTCAGTGAAATTTTTCGAATATATCTACATTTTAGTATAACATTCATGGCTTGTAAGTCTCCACACACCTTCATGGTAACTCTCGCTAATGATTAGCAATTCACCTTTTCAGCTCCTTCCACTCAAAAAGGAAAAGGAGTGAATCCACTAAAATTTTACCCAAGGTAATCGGTAAATATAAGAGATAGGGGGTTCTTTGTACTTCAATTAAAAAATAAAGGAGCAACGCATGCGCGCCACCGCCACCAAGTTTACAGGCTAGTGAACTGATGAAGAGAAACCTAGTACCGTGCTTGGCTACCTTAATCAGTCTCCTAGAGCCACATGTATGAAAACGGTTTAGGTCTAAAACTCACTTTTTTGCCCATTGGTTACTATGGGCAAAAAAGTGAGTTTTAGACCTAGACAGTTTTCATACATGTGGCCCCTAGTCTTTGAATGGAGCAACAATGCAAATACTTGACTTCTGCCCCATTTGACGGTTCCATCTACTATTATCGCTCCAGCAGGAGCATAGAGTACCGACTCTATACACCACCTAAGTCTCCTGAGGAACCATGACATCTAAACAGGGAGAAACGCATTGGGATTGACAGCTTTCTTTGCCGTCTATCGGCTTTTAGGCAATATCATGACTGATTAATTAATATCTATTGTATATTTTCTTTTCTCTTTAGGGTCTTGGCAGTTTCTTGACAGGGTTAGTCATCTTATAGTGGGGCCGCCCCTTTCGGGGCGATTACTCCACTTTCTGAAAGGACATAAGTGTAGGGTGATTATCAAGGACAGTACACCCACTCCTGTTGGAATTCAGCAGCTCCACTATCTTCTATCTGGAAACAGCAAAGTGGGATTTTTCGAATTGTAAGTTCATACTTTGTTTACTATGATATATTTGGAGGTGATTAGCCATTGTATATCTGTCTGATATTTGGATATACGACATGCCCTGTTTCCCCGAAAATAAGACAGTTTCCAATATTAATTTTTTATCCTAAAGACGAGCTAACACTTCTTTTTAGGGATTTTTTATATTTCTATGAACAATAATTCACATTTATTGTTGAACAAAACATAAACCTGTATTAATATACTGTAGTGATTTCATCACAAACATCAGCAGAAGCAGCCAAACTCTGAATTGCATAAAAAAAAGCACCATGTCTTATTTTCGGGGATGTCTTATTTTTGGGGAAACAGGGTACTGGCCAAGTCGTTGAGAAATTGTCGCCTTTAGTTGTGGTGGTATTGGTTTTGCACGGGCATGTCCCCACGGCCAGTCTTTCAGCCGGTATTACAGACGGTTTTCGGTTCTGAAAGCTGTCTGCAAACCGGCTGTCAAACTTTAGAACGGACCTCTATGGAAGATCCATGCAGCGCTCCCCACTGCACGGGTTTTCCGCCGGACAGTTTGTTAGACTGCCTGCGGTCCGAAAAAGATTGCACATGTTCATTCTTCCGCCCGGTTTTCGGCCAGGATATGAACACGTTAATGCGAAGGGGGAGGGCTTGATCCGCAAACAGTGGAGAAAAGCCGTCCCCCTGTGGCCGTGTGCACAGCCGCAAAACAGTGCAAATACCGGTAGGATAATCCAACTCGTATTTGATCAGTACCGTGGGGATGCGCCCTAAGTGTTCTGATTTTTAAAAATATTTACAGTTTTTAGGGTGACTATACATTAAAAGTTATGTTTTAATGAGAGTTTATTAAGGTTGTCTCACTACAAAGAATAGCTTTCAAAATGTAGCGAACACTAAAAGAAGACATTTTCCAAATATATTGCTTTGTTCATTTTCTTTTGTTAAGGAGCTACAAATGATTTTATCACCTTCTGAGGGCTCTCAGGTTTCCCAGGTGACCGACCTGTGTACTTCTCCCCTCCTGCTGTTTGTTCTATCTGATAGCAGGAGTGAAGTAATCACGCAGGTCATGGCCACAGCTTGGGGAAAGCTTTGTGTTATCTGGGTCTTTTTTAGACAAAGACAGTAATTACTTTTACTGTTTAATGAGCTCAGAAGCTTCTTGGGCCTCAGGAAGGTAATTTATTTAATTGACTAGTAAACAGTGGACATCTGAATACATGGAGCCTTATTGCAATTACAGACAGTTTGAACCCAGGAAGTGACAGAGCAAAACAGCATTTTCATTTTTTGCAGCCTATGAAACTTTGAGATGAGACAACCCCTTAAAGTTTTCGGCTTCTACTGTGATTTACTCTGCCCCATTCAAACTCTTTTTCACTGAGTTCGTACAATGATGAGGAATAAAGGGCAATGAAGCCCATTCTGTCATTGGTGGGGGTTCCTGTACTATAGAGTTAATCTATCCTGTGGATAAGTAATAAATGTCCACTGTAGCATAACCTCTTCAAAGAGTTTTTATTCTATAATGACAATGTATAACCTCTAAACCCCCCCCTTTTTTTTAAAAGGGTTTTTTTTAAAAAAAGGGGGGGGTAAATTTTTTTTTTTTTTAAAAAATTTTCCCCCCCGGGGGGTTTTTATTTTTTTTTAATGAAGGGGGGTTTAAAAAAATTTTTCCTTTAAAAAAGGGCCCCCGGGTTTTTTTTATTTTTTTTTTTTTTTTGGGGAAAAATTTTTTTTGGGGGGGTTTTTTTAAAAAAACCCCAATTTTTTCCCCCCGGGGTTTTTTTAAAAAAAAAAAAAAAAAAAAACCCAAGTTTTTTTTTTATCAAAAAAAAAAAACCCCCAAAAAAACCCAAAAAAAAAAATTTTTTTTTTAAAAAATTTTTTTTGGGTTTAAAAGGGAAAAGGTTTTCCCAAAAAAAAAAAAAACCCCCCAAAAAAAAAAAAATTTTTTTTTTTTTTGGGGGGGAAAACCAAAAAGGGGGCCCCCCTTTTTTTTTTTTAAAAATTTTTTTCCCCCCCTTTTTTTTTTTAAAAAAAAACCACCCTTTTGGGGGAAGGGGGCCCCCCTTTTTTTTTTTTTTGGGGTAGGGTTTTTAAGGGGTTTTAAAAAGGGGGGAAAAAAAATTTTTTTTTTTTTTTTTTGGTCGGGGTTTTTTTTAAAGGGGGAAAAAAAAATTTTTTTTTTTTGGGGGGAAACCCCCCCCTTTCCCCCCAAAATTGGGGCCCGGAAATTTAAATTTAAGGGGGGGGGAAAAAATTTTTAAAAAAAAGGGCGGGGTTTTTTTTTCCCCAAAATTTGTTTAAATTTTTGGGGGGTTTTTTAAAAAATTTGGTTTTGGGGGGTTTTTCCCAAAAGGGTTTTTTTAAAAAATTTTTTTTGGGCCCAGGGGGTTTTTTTTTTTCAAAAAGGGTTTTTTTTTTTTTAAAAAAAATTTTTTTTTTTTAAAAATTTTTTGGGGGTTTTTTTGGGTTCCCCGGGTTTTTTTTTTTTTTTTTAAAAAAAAATTTTTTTAAATTTTTTTAAAAAAAGGGGGGGGGAAAGGGGGGGGAAAATTTTTTTTGGGGGAAAAAAAAACCCCAAAAAAAAAAAAAAAAAAAGGGGGGGCGGGGGGTTTTTTTTTGGGGGGGGGAAAAAAAAAAAAAAAAAACACCCTCCCTTCGGCTGAAATTCTTTGACAGCTGTGAGGTGGGGGGTACATAGCAACAAAATGGAGGCCCCCTTTCTCCCCATATAGGTTAATATAAATTATACACCAATATAACGTATGTTCTGCACAAAAACCATGGGAGGCCCCCCTATATGGGGAGGAAAGGGGGTTTTGCCCCCATTTTGTTGTTCTGTACCCGCCCACTCTCACAGGCTGAACTAAGAATTGCAGCCTGATGGTAGGGTGTTTTTTTATTTTTTTTCTCTTGGTGTGGAGGTCTGTTGACCAAGTTGATGGCCTGATGTGGCTCTATTGAGAGGTAAAAGATAGTGTTTAAGGACTGCCCGACGAATTTGAGATCACGTTGAAGTCGTGGGAAGCTTAAACATCTTTTGATCTAAAAATATGTGAACTGAGAGTTTTCCAAAGTTTTTTCATGTATGATAGATAGCATAAATGCTTCTTTGGGATTTCCACAAAATTTGTATTGCCCTTTTGCGTAGTGTGCCGCTGGCAGTGGTGTGCGTGTGTACATGTGTATATATATATATGTGTGCCGAAAGCCCTGCCAGTGGCACCCAGGTTTGCTACGTTTTTTCAAAAATTGTTTTTTGTGCAGAACCATAGTTATATTTGGTGTATATTGTTTTTTAACCTATATGGGGGGAATAGGGTGCCCCCCATTTTTGTTGTTTTGTCCCCGCCCACTCTCACAGGCTGTCATAAGAATGTGCAGCCTGAGGAGGGTGTTTTTTTAGTTTTTTTCTCTGGATGAAGAAGGTCTGTATGAACCCAGTGAGAGGGCACTGATGTGGCTCTATTGAGAAATCAAAAAGGGGCCCACTGATATGTTAAAAAAATAGGAACTAGTAATGGGTGGGGGCCCCATTTGACTTGGCTGTATGGAGCCCTGAAATGGTTAATAGATGCCTGATGGCAGCCCTGCTCCTTTCAGCAGCACAATGATGGTGATATTGCAAGTAGATCTCTAGGGAAGGACCTCATGCACAGCTATGAAAATTGACATCTTGACGGAGGTGTCTTCTGAGATCTCTACTGAATTCCCGAGTGTCAAATGAACGGATTAGGTATGCTGCACTACATATCTGTTCAACCGGGACCAAGGCTTTTCCACTGCAACCATCTATCTTATAATACAGGGGGAGGAGTTAAGGGCTGTATTTTATAATGTAGAACCCTCATTAAAATTCTATCTGTCCTATCAGTCCACTGGGAAGAAAAATTCCCATCATTGTGCTTCCAACATGGGCATAAGAAGCATAAGAGAGACCCTCATTCAAAATTCTATCTGTCCTATCAGTCCTCTGGGAAGAGAAATTCCCATCATTGTGCTTCTGACAGGGGCATTCAAGGCATAAGAGAGACCCTCATTAAAAATTCTATCTATCCTATCAGTCCACTGGGAAGAGAAATTCCCATCATTGTGCTTCCGACAGGGGCATAAGAGAGACTCTCATTAAAAATTCTATCTGGGCGTTACCTGGTCTGATATTTCGATTGTTTTTATTTGTTACAATAACTTGGTATAGCTCACATCTCCTATCTGCCATTATCCGGTTACTTCTGCGGCCCCAAGGGGTTGCCCCTGACTGGGACGGCAATGGAAAGGACTTTCAAATACTGACCCGGAATGGCATCCTGATAGTTAATGATACTGCTAAAGATATCACCAAGGTAGAATGGTCCTCCTGGTACCAGTACTGTCGGACAATATGGATAATGTTGTGCATTGCTTTGGTCTGCCTATTGCAGCTTCTGATGTTCCCTTGCCCTCTCTTCCCCCCCCCTTCCCAACCCAACCTCCCTACCCTCTCCTACCTCTCTTCCCAGTTATATGTGTCTGGAAATGTTTGTGATTAAAAGTTTAATAAAAACACTTTTGAAAAAAAAAAAATTCTATCTGTCCTATCAGTCCACTGGGAAGAGAAATTCCCATCATTGTGCTTCCGACAGATGCATAAGAGAGACCCTCATTAAAAATTCTATCTGTCCTATCAGTCCACTGGGAAGAGAAATTCCCATCATTGTGTTTCCGACAGGTGCATAAGAGGCATAAGAGAGACCCTCATTAAAAATTCTATCTGTCCTATCAGTCCACTGGGAAGAGAAATTCCCAACATTGTGCTTACGACAGGGGCATAAGAGAGACATAATTTTACTCTCACTTTAAGGTGGGTTCACGAATCTGTGAAGAATACTGGATTTTGCTGTAAATTCCACATAGATACCACATAGTTTTCCCCCTGCGACACTAACACAGGTCAAATTCACAGTAAAAACCTTCCACAGAAACTGATACGCTGCAGATTTTAAAATCTAACCCGCCGGTCAATTTCCACACTATAAAGGTATGTAGCACTTGTAAAATCTCATCCATTCGCCAGGTACTGTAATGTCTTGCGGATGGTACCTGCACATATCTACAGGCATAGTACATGCAACATTTCTGCGCTGCTACATTCTGGACCTATTTCAATTAAATTTAATCTAATTATAGACCTTCACCAGTGGAAAAACTAAGGCACCACCTGCAGAAAGTGTAATGAAATGAGCTCTCCATGAAAGCGCCTGCACCGCCCGCACGTCATTCTGTATATTCATAGACGGAGAACATTAAGGGTTCATCATTTCTGCACCATCTATCGGAGTAAAATAAGTAAAGGAAATGCCACAGGTGTCACCCGACCGGGGGGGGGGCCATAGTTTGATTTATTATGATGGAGAACCCCAGGGAAATCATAATGGTGACAGATTTTTGACAGTTGCTTAAGAGTAATATGTGTTCTCTCTTACCTGTGAATGACAGAGGGCGCAGAGGCTGAGGAAGGAGAGCAGAGGTGAGGGTCGCATCCAGCTGCGGGGTCAAAAGAGACAGAACAGCATCAGGAATCTTTCCAATACAAATTACATCTGCACCTAATTACCTTATGGAGCTGCAGAGTATCACCCATCATTGGCTTGGTGATCAGCAGAACATCACTCACCCACCTTCTGCCCACTGGGGTGCAGAGCATCATCCACCCATCATCTGCCTAATAAGCTGCAGAGCATCACTTAGCTAATATCTGCCCAGTTAGGTGCAGAGCATCACTTACCTAATATCTGCCCAGTTAGGTGCAGAGCATCACTTACCTAATATCTGCCCAGTTAGGTGCAGAGCATCATTCACCCATCATCTGCCCAGTAAGGTGCAGGGCATCACTCATCCATCATCTGCCCAGTGACCTGCAGAGCATCACTCACCCAGCATCTGCCCAGTGAACTGCAGAACACTGCGCCTTTATCTCTCATCCGTCCTCAGTCTAGTGAGCTGCAGAACATCACATATTCTTATATCTTACTATGGATCTGCAGAGCATCACTTACTCCCAGGTTCACCATGTCTTTAGGGGCCATTTCCTTACACTGAACACATTGACCTTGTTCACACGGTGGATTGAAATGCACAATTCGATGTGTATTTTTGCCATCAATATCTGCATAAAATCTTTGTTCTATTCATCTCTATGGGAAATCTGCACCACAGTTCACACTCTTAACTACAGTACAGATTTTTTTCCCACTGGGGGCTTAATTCTGCAATACTGTTTGGCTGCATTTTGGCTGCAGCAGGATCGCACCCTATAGTAGTAAATAGTGTACCTGCTGCGTCAAACGGATTAAGAATTGACAAGATCAATTCTTTGAACGGATCCGAAAGACACATGTAAAACACGTACTGGCGTCTGAACAGCGATGCCTGTTTTGCATTGAAAGCAATGTCAATCACACTGCACATTGTTAGATGCGGGTTTGGGTCCGTTTAGGGTCCGATACACAGATCCAAACATCTAAAAACGGATCCAACCCTCAGGGTATGTTCACATGGCTGATTTTGACGCTGTTTTCGAAGCGGTTTTCTAAGCACTTCCACTCCCGAAACAGGAACAAAAAAGCCTCCAAAGCACCCCCAGATAATTTTCATTGATTCCTATGTAAAAACAGCGTTGTTGTTCACACACGACAAGGTTTTCACACGCGTTTTAAGCGCTTCTTTGGACGATGTTTTGGACGCTGAAAAAGAAGCATCAAGTCAATTCTTGAAGCATTTTCAGTGCTGAAAATGCCCATAGGAATCAATGGAGAGCTTCAAAACCTTATCCAAAACCTCTGCGCGTTTTTAAATGCGTTTCTCGGCACGTTTTTTGACGTGTTTTTGGAGAGTTTTTCGCCACCGTTTTTGCCCTGGCTATTAATTTATATGGATGAAAACAGTGTTGAGAATCTCCTCCAAAACCTCGCCCACAAAAGCATCAAAAACACACCAAGAAATGCATCTAAAACCTGTTCTGAAGAAGCGCGTTTCAGGTGAGGTTTTGATGCCGATTTGGGAGCTGAAAAATCAGCGTCCAAATAAGCCAAGTGAACGTTCCCATAAAGAGCCCCTTTTAGTGGTCAGTGGGGCCCCAGTAGCGGTCAAACATTTATATCTTTCGTGGTACAACCCTTTTAAAATCTACAGAGGAAATCCAAGGTTATCACCTTGTATTTTCTCTGCAGATTCCATGATGGATTTTTCAAGCCGAAGTGTGAACCTGTCCAATCGCTTAAAGGAAGGTTGCAAGAAAAACAAAGACACTGTGCTATGCCTGGTACAGGGCCAGAAGGGGCGAAGTGTGCAACTCACTAATACATGTAAAGAGCAGTACAGGACATGTAGTACCGCACTGTACTGTAGAGAGGCGCTATAGACCGCCAATCACTGCATGCACCTCACTAATATATGTAAGAGCAGTACATGACCTGTAGTACCTCACTGTAATTTACAGAGGCGCTATAGACCACCAATCACTGCATGCACCTCACTAATACATGTAAGAGCAGTACAGGACATGTAGTACCGCACTGTACTGTAGAGAGGCGCTGTAGACCACCAATCACTGCATGCACCTCACTAATACATGTAAGAGCAGTACAGGACATGTAGTACCGCACTGTACTGTAGAGAGGCGCTATAGACCACCAATAACTGCATGCACCTCACTAATACATGTAAGAGCAGTACAGGACATGTAGTACCGCACTGTACTGTAGAAAGTCACTGCTAGACCCCCAATTACTACATGTACATCACTAATACATGTAAGGGCAGTACAGGACATGTAGTACCGCACTGTACTGTAGAGAGGCGCTATAGACCACCAATAACTGCATGCACCTCACTAATACATGTAAGAGCAGTACAGGACTATGATGACGCACTGTACTGTAGAGAGGCACTATAGACCACCAATCACTGAATGCACCTCACTAGTACATATAAGAGCAGTACAGGACATGTAGCACCGCACTGTTCTGTAGAGAGGTGCTACTTGACTGCCAGTCACTGCATTGCACCTCACTAACACAGAGGTTTTACAAGTAAAATGTTCATGATAATTGGTTGAATCAGTGTTTGGGACATTGTATCTTGAAACCACACTCAACATATAATGTCCCAGGAAAGACCAATGTATGGTGAAAACATTATATCTTGAGGCCATTGTAACTGGAGGACCGCTGTAAAGCATTACTTAATAAGCACATATAAATTATAATACCGCCACATAGACCAAATATAACATTACAATGGAATTTCCACATAATAACACCCTGTACAATTAGTTTTCAGTTTGCCTATTAGATTCTCACCACCATTGGGGTCTCCAAAAATACAGGGGACCACAGCGATGCCTCCTTTTCTAAAAACATGCAGAACATTACATCTAACCACCGGCAGAGTATCTCCCGAGAGGTCTGCTCTGCTTACCTAAGAAAAAAACTGCAAACTAAAGAATCTTTTCCAGGCAAGTTATTAACCCATGAGTACTCCGTGCCTTAATAATGAGATTAGAATCCAACGATGCATTTGTGTGAGGATAATTTGCCGACGGGCCGGGAGGAACTGAGAATGCATTACACCATGATTCCTCCACCGAGAGCCGGGCTTTAATAAATTAAAATCAAGATCAGACATGTGACCTCAATTATTGATATAGTCAATTTATGAAATTCGAGAATAATTAGCTACATATCCTGCCTTGGATGGTAACATCTGACCCATAATTAATATTATTTTACACAGTGATGAGGTGGAATGTAGATGTAAATCTAGAAAGTGCCTAAGGGCCAGAGCTGCACCATCCAAGAGGCAAGGTAAGACATTTGTATATGTAAATCTAGACCGTGCCTAAGTGCCAGAGGTGCACCATCCAAGAGGCAAAGTAAGACCTTCGTAGATGGAAATCTAGACAGTGTCTAAGGGCCAGAGGTGCACCATCCAAGAGGCAAAGTAAGACCTTCATAGATGGAAACCTAGACAGTGTCTAATGGCCAGAGGTGCACCATCCAAGAGGCAAAGTAAGACCTTCGTAGATGGAAATCTAGACAGTGTCTAAGGGCCAGAGGTGCACCATCCATGAGGCAAGGTAAGACCTTCGTAGATAGAAATCTAGACAGTGTCTAAGGGCCAGAGGTGCACCATTCACGAAGCAAGGTAAGTCATTTGTAGATGTAAATCTAGACAGTGCCTTAAGACCAGAAGTGCCCCATCCATGAGGCAAGATGAGACCTTTATAGATGTAAATCTAGACCATGCCTAAGTGCCAGAGGTGCACCATCCATGAGGCAAGGTCAGACATCTGTAGATGTAAATCTAGACAGTGCCTAAGTGCCAGAGGTGCACCATTCACGAGGCAAGGTAAGACCTTTGTAGATGGAAATCTAGACAGTGCCTAAGTGCCTGTGGTGCGCCATCCACTAGTCAAGGTGTGTCATTTGTAGATGGAAATCTAGACAGTGCCTAAGGGCCAGAGGTGTACCATGCAAGAAGCAACCTTAGACATTTGTAGATGTAAATCTAGACAGTGCCTAAGGGCCAGAGGTGTACCATGCAAGAGGCAAGGTAAGACATTTGTAGATGGAAATCTAGACAGTGCCTAAGAGCGAGAGGTGCACCATCCATGAGGCAAGGTGAGACCTTTATAGATGTAAATCTAGACAGTGCTTAAGTGCCAGAGGTGCACCATCCATGAGGCAAGGTGAGACATTTGTAGATGGAAATCTAGACAGTGCCTAAGGGCGAGAGGTGCACCATCCATGAGATAAGGTAAGACATTTGTAGATGTAAATCTAGACAGTGCCTAAGGGCCAGAGGTGCACCATGCAAGAGGCAAGGTAAGACATTTGTAGATGTAAATCTAGACAGTGCCTAAGGGCAAGAGGTGTACCATGCAAGAGGCAAGGTAAGACATTTGTAGATGGAAATCTAGGCACTGCCTAAGGGCCAGAGGTGTAACATGCAAGAGGCAAGGTAAGACATTTGTAGATGGAAATCTAGGCAGTGCCTAAGGGCCAGAGGTGCACCATCCACAAGGCAAGGTAAGACATTTGTAGATGGAAATCTAGACAGTGCCTAAGGGCCAGAGGTGCACCATCCAAGAGGCAAGGTGAAACTTTTGTCAATGGAGATCTAGAAAATGCCTAAGGGCCAGAGGTTCAACATCCCGAGAAAAGGTGAGCTGTTTGTCTCAGGTAACATCCTTTCTTGCCTGAAGGGGGCAGCATTTTAGCACCGTCCCTCCCTGTATTTAAAATATAGTGTCATGTCGTGTTTTTCCTCTTGCAGGAAAAAGGCTAGAAGCACCCATGTTAAGGGACTGGTAGATGATCTAGACCAGTTAATAGGTCCCCTTTGGCCATCAAGAAACTATAGTTTCCAGGAGTGCCTCCTTTTTCACACATGCTTCTGTACATGGAACAGAATTGTGTCTGAGAGATCTGACCCCTCCTTGTATTACATTGATGGCCATTCACTACATTCCTACATTTCACCTGTAGTGGCTGCTGCGGGGGAAATATAAAGCTGTAATACCATCCATAGCAATAATATCCTTAGATACCAGACCTGTTTTCCGTAAAAAGGGGTCATCATGGTGTTCATGACTTTCTTGACTTGACAACCACCCAAGAGCAAATGAACCATAGCATAACTCTGCTTTATGTCCTCCTAAGAGAAGATCCCATTTGTGCTTGTCCCTGTCACCTTCACCCATGGATACAATGAACCTGTGCATGCCCCAGTCTATGAAGGTCAACCATCCCAAAGCCCCGGAGGTTCAAGAATAAAAAAATCAAAGAACAGAGAAATGCGGCGCTGGAGCGGTGACCGGAGGAAGGTGAGTATACGTTATTTTTGCTTGGGCCGCAGGAGCTGCTTGTTTGATTTTGTTATAAGGTAGACAACCCCTTTAAGTCTTATGTGGTCCGTGGTCATCCTGTAATAGTATTTGAGCAACTAGAAATGGGCTGTCTACTGGGGGTGTCAGAAGCCAGCTCCGTGGTGATCAGCTGAGTACCGGGCGTAATTGAAATTCATAGGGCCTCATAGCAAAATGAGGTGGGGCCCCACCACCTTATTACAATAAACTGAAATAGCAGTATAAATAGCAATAAATAGTATAAATTATGCCGCCATATTTCAGGGAACCCACAAAGTGGTGATGGAGAGAAGAAAGCCACATACCCTGTTTCCCCCGAAAATAAGACCTAGTGCATTTTTAGTTATGCAATTCAGAGTTTGGCTGCTTATACTGATGTTGGTGATGAAATCACTACAGTATATTAATACATGTTGATGTTTTGTTCAACAATAAATGTGAATTATTGTTCTTAGAAAAAAAAACATCCCCTAAAAATAAGTCTTAGCTCGTCTTTAGGAGCAAAAATTAATCACTGTCTTATTTTTGGGGAAACAGGGTACTACTTGTTCCCCACAAAAAGGAACAAAATTCTTGTACCTATATTGGGCCCCCTTAACCATTACACGCCATGGTTTGGCTGTAATAACCCATTTAGGAAGGTGGTTGGCCATCATGTGCGTTGTCATATGGACCAAAGAAGAATGGAAAATGTTGTGTTAGAAGACTAGTCCCAAGGAGCCCCAATTATTATTTTGTCTATGGGGCACTGTCGTGTGTATAGGAATATGTATGTCGGGCAACCTACTGCTGAAGAGGCAAGTATCCATACTTCCTATAGGATGTAATCAGCTTCACCATTATCCATACTGCCTATAGGATATAATCAGCTTCACCATTATCCATACTTCCTACAGGATATAATCAGCTTCACCATTATCCATACTTCCTATAGGATGTAATCAGCTTCACCATTATCCATACTTCCTATAGGATATAATCAGCTTCACCATTATCCATACTTCCTATAGGATATAATCAGCTTCACCATTATCCATACTGCCTATAGGATATAATCAGCTTCACCACTATCCATACTGCCTATAGGATATAATCAGCTTCACCATTATCCATACTTCCTATAGGATATAATCAGCTTCACCATTATCCATACTTCCTATAGGATATAATCAACTTCACCATTATCCATACTTCCTATAGGATATAATCAGCTTCACCATTATCCATACTTCCTATAGGATATAATCAGCTTCACCATTATCCATACTTCCTATAGGATATAATCAGCTTCTCCATTATTTAGGGTTCATGAACACAACCAGATTACGACTCCACACAACTAATGGAGATAACATGGCACAAGGTGTGCGTGCAGTGCCATAGCTAGACCTTTTGCCAACCTTGGCACTCCACCTCACCAACAGAGCAGGACAGATGGGCCGGTGATTTGCTCTCCACTGTTCAAGCAGATGGATCCCACCTCAGCCGAGGACGGTTCTTGGTCCTCACCTTCACTGGACCAGCAGAGGGTTGACACACAAAAGGAGATTTAGCCCTGATGTGAAAAACGCCGCCACCAAAACTGGCCGCCCGAGGCAGATGTCCAGCTACTCCACTGTCTCCGATTTCATGCCATGTAGGACATTCCCAGATGCTGAATACAGGAGTATACTAGATAGACTGCTATATACAGCGACTAAAATGTAGACATATTAGGTGATCAGGCACAGTAATGACTGTCATTGCAACCAGTACAGATAATACATGTGGTGGCTGCAGCGGCTACAACCGTGACCTCATTTTTAGCCGCCTGTCACAGTTCAGACCTGCATTTTATTACTCCTACTGGGGTCAGGAACCATGCAGTTTCTTATGTTTCTACTAAATAGCTCCAGGAAATTGACCTTCAGGCAGTCACAGCACTGAACACAGCAAATAGCAATGGGAAAAATGCATTTAGCTCTATGAAGGGGAATCCGTACAGGTACAAGCAGTAGACGAGTCTGTACGGTTAGTGGACAGCTGCACCCCCCTCCCCCTCCAACTTCCACCCACCCATATACAGTATACAAAAATATATACAGCATCAGGGATTCAATAAGATCACATGATAATTTACAGAGAGATCTGCCAAGGGCTGTTAAAGAGCAGCAATTACTTATATATGGATGCCAGTAGCATTCATGCATGAATACAGCACGAGGGCTAATAAAAAGAGAAAAAGCATGCCTTTAAATGCCTGCTTTCCATTGCTGAAATTGAAAGGACATTTTCACTTTTGCAACCATATCCTAACACCCATGCATGTAAAATAACTTTGTAGTAAGACTTTATTAAATATCTTTTTCACAGACACGTGTATAGATCCAGCACTGTAGCTTAAAGGGGTTTTGCCACGAAGTAAAAATGACGTGGGAAGCTTGCAAATGAAATAACAAACATTTTCACAATTCATTATTATTAAAAAATCTGTACCGTTTTTGTTTTAGCTGCTCCTTTAATGATCCATTGTTTACAGCTTGTCTCCAGGGGATACGACCAGGGCTGTGAGCTACTCAGTCCAGGCCGCACATGCTCAGACGTCGCCTCTCCTCTCAGGCAGCTACTGAGTGTTCAAACCCCAGGAGCTGTCACTCTACTCCTGATATCTGTCCTCCTTAGTAATTAGTCAAACAGTGCAAATAAATAAAAAATAAACCTCAATGAGGTTTGTGCATTGATAAAGAGAACAAAAAAACACAGGTTTGGTTCCTGCAGGGATTTGAACCTAGGACCCTTGTGCTTGGAGGCAAAAACTTTACCTCTCAGCTACTCACAATGCTTTACATAAACAGACCTTTCTTTGACTACAGAGAGGAAAGGCCTGGTGATGTCATCCTGCTGGGTCACATGATCTGCAATTCAAACAAATCACACACGCCCCCTTCTGAGCACACAGAGCTGAAGAGCTGGATGCAGGAGGTATGAAATGAGATTGTGGAAAAACCCCTTTAAAACCGGTTACTTTATTATATTCTAAAACCAGCAGTTAAAAGTGGCAAACATTGGTGTAATGCTTACACGTTTCAAACCTGAAGGGTTCTTGTTCACAGCTGTAGAATCTGGGAAACAAAATGAGGGAGATGAGCCATTGAATAGGTAAGCGACATCATCTCATATATATTTTTGCCTTTGCTAAATATCTGCTACCGTTTTGAGTACACAGCACCAATGCACACCTATGTTTGCATAGATAAGCGCAATCAGTCTGAAGTTAAAGAATAAGTTCACAACATGAAAATTGACCAGGATTCCACATCCGATTTGACATTAAAATCGATGTGCAATCCGAATGGGGGCAGTAATTCACACTGTGAACTACAGCGTGGATTTTAAAGCTGTAGTGTGGAAAAAAAGAGAATGGACGGATGATTCTTTGAAGCAGAACCTGACGCAGACGTGACGCAGATGAGCCCCAAAAATAAATAGGGGTTAACCGTGTCCAAATCAGAGGCAAAAACAGATTTTGCCAAGGATTCCATGGAAAAATCCTGATATGTGAATCTGCTCCAATGGTGGGCTCCAAGAATCAACTCCCCTATTGGGCTCCAAGAATCAACCCCCCTCTTGGGCTCCACGAATCACCTCCCCTCTTGGGCTCCAAGAATCACCTCCCCTATTGGGCTCCAAGAATCAACTCCCCTAGTGGGCTCCAAGAATCAACTCCACTGGTGGGCTCCAAGAATCAACTCCACTGGTGGACCCCAAGAATCAACTTCACTGGTGGGTCACCATAATCAACTTCACAGGTGGGCCGCAAGAGTCAACTCCACTGGACAGAACAGGAATCAACTCCACTGGTGGCCCCAAGAATCAACTCCCCTAGTGGAGCCCAGGAATCAACTTAATTGGTGGCCCCAAGTATCAACTCCACTGGTTGGCCCCAAGTATCAACTCCACTGGTGGGCCCCAAGAATCAACTCCACTGGTGGGCTCCAAGAATCAGCTCCACTGGTGGGCCCCAGGAATCAACTCCATTGGTGGGCCACAAGAATCAACTGCACTTGTGGGCTCCAAGAATCAACTCGACTGGTGGGCTCCAAGAATCAGCTCCACTGGTGGCCCCAAGAATCATCTCCACTGGTGGACCCCAAGAATCAACTCTACTGGTGGGCCCCAGGAATCAACTCCACTGGTGGGCCCCAAGAATCAACCCCACTGGTTGGCCCCAAGAATCAACCCCACTGGTGGGCCCCAAGAATTAACTCAACTGGTGGGCCCCAGGAACCAACTCCACTGGTGGGCCTCAAGAATCAGCTCCACTGCTGGGCCCCAAGAATCAACTCCACTGGTGGGCCCCGAGAATCAACTCCACTGGTGGGCCCCGAGAATCAACTCCACTGGTGGGCCTCAGGAATCGGCTCCGCTGGTGGACCCCAGGAATCAACTCCACTGGAGGGCTCCAAAAGTCAACTCTATTGGTGGCCCCAAGAATCATCTCCACTGATGGGCCCCAGGAATCAACTTAATTGGTGGCCTCAAGTATCAACTCCACTGGTGGGCCCCAAGAATCAACTCCAGTGGTGGGCTCCAAGAATCAGCTCCACTGGTGGGCCCCAGGAATCAACTCCATTGGTGGGCCACAAGAATCAACTGCACTAGTGGGCCCCAATAATCAGCTCCACTGGTGGGCCCCGAGAATCAACTCCACTGCTGGGCCTCAGGAATCAGCTCCGCTGGTGGGACGCAAGAATCAACTTCACTGGTGGGTCCCAGGAATCAACTCCATTGGTGGGTCCAAGAGTCAGCTCCACTGCTGGGCCCCAATAATCAACTCCACTGGTGGGCCCCAAGAATCAACTCCACTGGTAGGTCCCAGGAATCAACTCCACTGGTTGGCCCCAAGAATCTGCTCCACTGGTGGGTCCCGAGAATCATCTCCACTGGTGGGCCCCAAGAATCAACACCACTGGTGCGTCCCGAGAAGCCACTCTCCGGTTGGGCCCCAAGAATCCGCGCTACTGTTGGGCCCCAAGAATCATCTCCACTGGTGGGGCCCAAGAATCAACTCCACTGGTGGCCCCAAAGATAAACTCCACTAGTGGCCCCGAAAAATCAACTCCACTAGTGGCCCCGAAAAATCAACTCCACTAGTGGCCCCGAAAAATCAACTCCACTGGTGGGCCCAGGAATCAATTCATTGATTGTTAAAGGGGTTGTCTCACTACATTGATTCATCTTACCTCAGTCCTGTTTTCTTGGTTTCACTTTGAATTCAGGGGCGTGTTTACTGGCTTCCACTAGGCTGCAGTAGAAGCCAGGTCTGTAGCTATAGCAACCAGTGCTGGTGGCCTATAAGGAGAGATCAAACAGGTCTGTAGCTATAGTGACCTGAGGAGCTGATGCAGCCCATACAAGAGGGGATATCTAGGAATAGGTAGGACACTGTTAATGGACATA
>JAODAL010011006.1:0-2500 GCA_025379985.1 Phyllomedusa bahiana | reverse complement strand
CCATATTAGCGCGAGCTCCCGAAAGACACGATGTACTGTGGCGTGTACTATACGCGCCGCAATACATTGTGTGACCATAGCCTTAAGACAGGGAAAATGTGCGCCGCAATTACGGTAATTTGTAGCTCTCATAGAGAACTGTGAATTATGCGTCGTCTTCCCGGCATACAATACAATCATATTATACGCTGGGGGAGAGAAGTGACATGTCAATTGTTAGCGCCGCTTACGCGCTGCCGATAATAGAAGTGAGTGGGGCCGGCAACCCCCACCCTTGGAAGAACACACGTACTTCTAAAACACACGGCGTACTGTGGTGCGTACATTATGCGCCCCAGTACGCTGTGTGAACATACCCTTAAATTTTAGGGTATGTTCATACGGCGTATTGGGGGGCGTATTGTACGTGCTGAAAAACTGTCCAGTGCTTACTTCTAAAGCACAGGGGCGTGGAGGGCTGCTGATTGACTTGCATTATCAATGGCGTGTAAGCGCCGCGAAGAAGTGACATGTCACTTCTCTCCCCCAGCGTACAATACGATCGTAATGTACACCGGGGGAGACGACGCGTAATCCATAGCTCTCATAGAGAGCTATGAATTACCGTAATTGCGGTGCTCATTTCAGCCATATTAAAGTGCGAATACGTGGCAAAATGCGCGCCACAATTATGCTGGGTGAACATACCCTATTACTTAGGTATGTATTTAGTTTAGCTGGGAAAGCTTAGGTGATTGCTAATTGACCAAAATAATTGTTCCCTGCAAACAGCTCCTTATAGCTCAGCTTCCTTAATTAAAGGGGTTGTCTCACTACAGGGATTGCTGCTTTTTATGTTAAAGATCTTGCAAAACAAAGTCACTTTGCAATGTTTGTCCTTTAAACGTTTTCCTCCCCTATTCCTGATATCCCTCTTGTATGGGCTGTCAGTTCCTGGGTCGCTATGTACAGACCTGTTTTATTTTCCTGATAGGTGCCAGCACTGGTTGCTATAGTACAGACCTTTCAATCTCTCCTGATAGGCTGCCAGCCTGGTTGCTATAGCTACAGCCCCTGACTTCTACTGCAGCCTAGTAGAAGCCAGTAAACACGCCCCCGAATTCAAAATGAAACCGAGAAAACAGGACGAATCAATGCAGTGAGACTTTACTTAACTTCGGCATGTTCACACAATGTACTGCGGCATGTACAGTGCACGCCGCAGTACATCGTGTCTTTCGGGGTCTCGCGCGGAGTGGGCGGCGGCCCGACGGCCCCATTGCCATTCATTTGTCGCGGCGCGTATTCGCTGCGAATAATTGACATGTTACTTATCTCCCCCCCGCGGCGTATTGTACGTGCGTGGGGACGAGGCGTAATTCATAGTTCTCTATGAGAACTATGGATTACCGTAATTTTGTCGCGCATCTCTCCCATATTAGAGCGCAAATACACGGCGAAATGCGCGCTGAAACTAGCCCGTGTGAACATAGCCTAAGATCTTGGGGTTAACTCCAGTTTTATCAGTATCTTGGGTGTCAGACTGGATCAAATTGTTTTTCAGTCCGAGCTTCGTTTTATCCAGTTTAATTTGAAAATGTATATGAAAAAAGTACTGTATAATTTTTTCAGAGTTACACCTGAATTTCCAAATGATAGGGGGTAAAGGACTGGAAATAGACCTGCCCCACTTGCAGAATGCAATGCAGAAAGTAAAGCTAAATTTAGGGATGAGTGACTTACCTGGCATAGAGAGGAATGTGCAGATGCCGCCGACCCTGTGCCCAGGTCATCCCTGGCAGGTGCCCAGTGATGTGCCACTAGATCCACATGCAGACGGCTTTATCTGTCCAAGTCTATGGCTTCTTTCTGTACAGACACATTTACTCTCCTGCTCTCAAACTCCTTCTTAGCGATGGGGCTCTGGAAGGATTCCCCCTCTGTAAATTATCCCCCATGAACCCTCCTCTGCCCGCTCCTCCCCAGTCTTCCTCCTTGTTTCTGTATTTACAGTCACCACCTATGAGTCCTTTCCCCTTGGATTGTTCCCTTTCTTAAGATCCCTCAGGCATAAACACCTGCGTCTAGGTTAAACAGCTGCTGGGAGTTGTAGTTCCACTCTATAGGGAGAGCTAGAAGCTCAGTCATCCATCTCTCTTCTCAGCAATACTCAAAGAAGGTTTAAAAAAAAAAACTGCATTTATGCTGGGAGTTGTAGTCCCACAGTGTCTAGAGGTGTAAAAGCCACTAAGATGCTCTCACGTGTCATCCGCAACATTCGTTATATAAGGAAAAGAGGCTTCATGTATAATTTAGCATATGGCAGGAAATGGCACGATGACAGCAGAAAAATGGGAGATTGCCAATTTAATAATAACCCACAGTGCACCCCTATATGAACGAAAACTGTGCTTTTGTAAAAACATGGAGCGCCCCTACTTAAAGGAAAATTGGACTTCTTTTGTCGTGACCTTTGAAGGGAATTATTGTAAGTTTTTTTATTAATCCTTTTCAGAGGGGT
>JAODAL010011005.1:95000-102079 GCA_025379985.1 Phyllomedusa bahiana | reverse complement strand
GGGCCGGGCCCCTGCAGTGTTTATGGGCTCGGCAGCCGTTTTGCGTGTATGGGGGTTTCAGCAAGTGCATGTGCTATCGTTCTCAATATTTCGTCCGGGGAGCACTGTAAACCACCTCTGTAGTGATTTTAGCACCTGATGCGTTACACGGGGAAAGGATGGCAGGACCCCGCCATCAGTGTTTTTTTTTATATTTCCCTATTGACCGTCATCTGGCTGCAGCATTTTATTGCCCCCAAAAAACACAGCTGTGAGCACTGCAGAAAATGCTGTTCTTTTCCCAGCAGTGCTGTGTGTGACTCCCCGGCTGCAGTTCTGTGGCGGCCTCATCCGGCGAGGCTCATCCATGTCCTGGCTCCTGCCACGTTTTCTGTGCTGGATACGACCAGAAAATGTGAACGGCACTTGGTTTTTTAAAACGTGGTGTGTTTAAATCGTATTGGTGAAAAATATTTTTTCTGTGTAAATTTCCGAAAAAGTATCTCTGTTGGGACGTGCTAGACACACTTTTATTTTTTTTTCCACGTATACTGCAACACAATGTGCATTGAATGGGGCTAATCCACATCCTAAAGAGCAGTAAAGTGAATGTAAAGAAGGTAAAATACATGGCAAAAAACCATAGCAACCAATCGAGTTGGCAACAATCGAGTCCGCTTTCATTTTTCCAGGCGTGTAAGAAATGAAACTGGCTTGTTTTGGTGGCTTTGTTGGTTGCAAACGGGCAACAGATTCAGTCTTGCGTTAGACGTTTTCAAAAATGGGCCTAAAATGTGAACTTGCCTAAGGCCTACTTGTTAACATACGCTTTTTAGATGCGTCTCTGGGTCCGTCCGTCCTGCATCTTAAGAATTAGCAGTGACTTAGAATTGCATGTCAATTACGGACCTGAGAGACGCAAGGCAAACACGCGGGGCGTCACTCATGTAAACCCCGCTCGGTTTCGTTGCCGGCAGTGTAAAAGTCACAGCTAATGCAGTCCCTATTGTGCAAATATTTTTTTTAATAAATACTTGTCTTGTGTTTTTTTTTTTTTTTACTCAGAAAAAACATATGAAAAAAATGCATAACAAAAAAACCAGTGTAAAAAAAAAAAGTCCTCAGAGTGGGGAGGGTTGTGCTCCTAGCCCCTTTTCTTCAATTGATAAAAGGTCGGCCGGGGGAAATTTCAGTGGGTGCAATGGTGGAGTCGGCTTTCTGGAATAATCTCACCGCTCCGGCTCTTGCAGAAAAGCTGCTGTTTTAAGAACTTATAACTTTTTTATTTTCAGAGCAGAACTTTTTGGGCCTCGTTGTGTGGTCCTCTCTAGTGCTGCGCCGGGATAACAATACTCTCATTCTCTCCTGGGTTTTTAGGATCGGTGCGATTTTGAAGATTCTGCAGTTTGTTTCTCTAAAGCTGAATGGAGTTGTTTGAAAGAGGAAAGAAAGAGTTATTGGGGACGTGTTTTGTGAAATTACTGGGGCCCTGGCCCTCGGGTAAGACTTTAATTTGCGGGGTAAATGTTTAAAAATATATAAGTCGGCTCTGCATTATAAACTATTGTACTTCCAGTATATGACTATCATAACTAAGATCAAAAGGTGTAACGTTCTTCATTAGGTAGAGGTACTACACAGGTGTGTGGAAACTTTTATGCCTTGGGCGCTCTACCGAAATTTAAATGTTTTAAAAAGGGCTCATGGTAATGAGGTAGATCGCGGCCCCATTTTTTTGGTTGTAGGTTCTCAAGTCACATCCAACTCACTGAGCCCTGCAATGTGAATGGGATTAATGCCAACCAGATACTCATCTGCGATAAAACCGTGTTTCACCGGGGCCTTACTTTAAAGGGTTAAAGTTTCTCATTGCACTGAAAAAAACACCAAAACAGTGTCCAAAAAACCCCTTTGAAGAACGGTTTCAGGGGAGGTTTTGTGTTATGGCCCCTGAAAAAAACAATTTTCCAAACGCGTCAAAAATAAGCCGTGTGGAATTGACCCGGGCAATGGAAGGGTGTAATGGTTTAAAAAAATTGTCCCTCATTTTTATTTAAATATTTAATTTTTAAAAATTTTTTTAAAATATTTATATAAAAATAAAATTTATTTTTTTAATGGAGGAGGGGTTCAGCTTTCTTCAAATGTCGGGGGCTTTTCAGAAAGAATTTCATCTTTTTAGCCCTAGTTGCCTGGAAGAGAACTGTCAAGAATCCAGGCTATTGGGCTCATTGGGGGGTAAAGAGTAAACCGGATGTCTTGTATGGGGGAACTTAAAAAAATTTTGCAAAAAAAAAAAAAGCAACCACCGAGTTAAAAAAAAAAAAATAAAAAAAATATAAAAGTAAAGTGTTGCTTGTCCAATTGAAAAAATACCAGTTTGGGGTTGTGTCCCCTTTAAGCACTCTGAGGCCCGCGTGTTGTATCTGTAATGTCCTGTACGTGTTTGTGGCCGCAGTGCCGATGGGAGCTAACCTTATTATTTCTCTGGCTGTAACAGGTTGTATCCGTATAAAGCCCCGACACCATTGCCGGATTTTTAAAAAGCTGAAGAGTTGTACATAGAGGGCAAGGAGCCATGGAGGAGCGCTTCCCTTTGGTCAGTAACCGGAAAATTCTTGTGATTTGTTGTGCAGCCCAAAAAAGGGGAGAAAAAAGGAAATGCCAAAAAAAAATCACACGGCGGTATGAGGGGAATCCGAGCCGGCCCCGACGATGAAAGAAAATGGCGAAGTGCTTTGGGTCATTTTGGGGTTTTTAAGGTTTTTTGATGGAGACCTGCGTAAGGATTAAAAAGGTTTGGGTTTACCGAACACTGGAGTCATTGCCTCTCCCCGGGGGAAAGGTGGAAAAAAAGCCAGACACAACCTCAGGGGAAAACAAATTTTCAGCAGCTTCAGCACCCCTGCCCTATTATACCCTTTATTGTTTAAAATTGGATTTTGTATTTTCTCACCCAGTATGGGTATAATAGGGGCTTTGCTAGTAGGGTAGGGGTTTCCTGTACAGGGTCGCTCTTTATTGGAGGGGTGCCCTATTTTTGCTAGGTAGGGACCTATGGTAGATTGTAGGATTGTTAATAGGGACAGTGATATTGTTCCAATACAATATACCTACTGTTTTATGTGCACTTTTGATTATTATGTTTTGGGTCATTGTTTGCTCTATAGAGATTTTTTAATCTTATTGAAATAAATGTTATATTTTAGATACACTTTCTCCTAATTGTTGTTGAGCTGTTGTTAAGTGTAGGAGTTTACAGACTGACATTTCCTTGTCAGCATTTTCGTGCTCTTATTTTATTTTAACCAATTAAAGGTAATGGTTCATAATAAAATTAATTCTTTTTTAAATAATTTTTTTTTTTTAAACGCTTTTTTTTTTTTTTTTTTTTAAATTTTAGTTGTTTTTTTTTCATATTACTATCCATATTTTTTTTTTTTTAAATAATTCAGAAATCCTGCAGTTTTCACTTTGGCAGTAGGCCTAATAAGGCCGCATTTACACGATAAAGACCAAATGCTGGTCGGGAAATGCAGACCGGAATTTGGTCTTTTTTGGCACGCATGGGGACAGTTGTTGTCCACGGTTTGAGGATTCAAGCCCTCCTCCTTCACATCCACATGTTCATGTTCTGCCCGAAAACCGGGCGGAAGAATGAACATGTTCTACGTTTTTCGGAACGCTGGCAGTGTCAAAAACTGTCCGGCCGAAAATCCGTGCAGTCTGGACTGCACGGATTTTCTATTAATGTCCATGTAAAAGGCTGACGGTTGGTTTGCAGACGGCTTTCAAATCCGTCTGTAAAACCGACGAAAACCTGTGCTGTGAGGACAAGGCCTAATAGTGACAATTCCTGCTTTGTATTTGAAAAAAGAACAACTTTTCAGCAGTCTCCTCATCAGCACAAGCAGGGTTACACTGAAAGGTGACACCATTGTGTATAGATAACACAGGATCCACCAGTCACAATAGATGTCACAGCTTCCCCTCTCTCCATCCCTGTATAGTGACATCTTCCCAGGTCACTGAGCATGCCCACAACTCTCTCCAATAGAAGTCAATGGGTCTGCTCCTGTTCACAGGCTCCTATGTCCATGTAGCTTCTGTAAAGCATCGCTCTAAATGCTGTTATAGCAGCTCAGGCAAGATGGCCACCCCCATAATCATATACAGAGAACAAAAATAAAAAAAAATTCAATCACAAAATTAACATGGTTAAGAAGAAAAAAAAATCTGTAGAAGTATCTGATTTAAATTCGTGAAAAGAAAAATATAATTTTTTTTACAGATTCCTTTTAAATCAAGGGTGTCAGACTCCTTTTCACCAAGTGCCACATCAGGATTGTGGTTAGCCTCTGAGGGGCCTGTTGTGTGGCTAGGGTGCCCATATAGGGCTGTAAGAGCTGTGCCACCGCCTACGAGTTGCTGAACAGAATAGTGTGAAGGTGTGAACCGGACCTCCGAATCCAAGATAGCGCCTCTACCCAGCATTCTCCAGCGAAAGGGGAGAGTGGGTTCTTCTGCATCCAGACTTTGGCCCCTCTAGGGTATGTTCACACGGTGTGTTTTACTCTGTGTGAACATATGTTTTAGCTGCGTGTTTGGATCCATCTGTTGGACCCCAAACGGACCCAAACACGCAGCTAACAAATAGCAGTGTGATTTTTACATTGCTTTTAATTAGAAACATGCATCGGTGTTCACAAGAGCAATCGCTGATGTGTCTCACTGCGTCTTTCGGATCCGTTCCAAGAATTGATATGTCAATGGTCCGAAAGATGCAGCAGGAGCCCTATAATAAGCTATAGGGTGCGATCCTTCTGCATCCAAACACGCAGCTGCATGTTGGATCTGTTTAGGATCCGATCGACACTACGTCTGACCCGAAATCGTATCCAAAAACGCCGTGTGAACGTACCCTTATGGTCACTGTGTGTAAGCTCTCATGGGCCAAAAAATGTTATTTTGGTGGCTATTTTTGGCCCGTGGGCAGAGTTTGACACCTGATATAAATGGACTCTCCATGAACGTAACACTGATTGTAAGTTATTTCGGCATGTGCTTCAGTGTGCGAATATATTCTCTTAAAATTCTACTAACTGAAGCATACAGCTCCACAGAGAACATCTCCACGCCTCAGTGGTATTTTGAGGTACACTACAGGCTCAGTGTAAAATGGCAATGAGCGTGAACCCTTAAGGGCCGTTCACACGGCTTATTTCGGGGACGGATTCCAGCCGTATTGCGCGCCGTACTGCACTGCAATACGGCTGGAATCCGTGCCATCCATTACGGTAATCCACAGTTCTCATAGAGAACTTTGGATTTTTCCAAAATGCTCTCCCTTATCAGCTCCTCACACAACCGTCTCCAAGACTTCTCCCGTGCTTCACCCAAAACTCTGGAACTCAAATGCCCCAACACATCAGACTCTCCTCCAAATTTCACCAGCTTCAAAAGCAACCTGAAAACCCATTTCCTCAGGCTTGCCTATAACCTTCACTAACCTTGTCACTACTTCCTCCTCAAACATGTCTGCCCCTCACCTCCTGTCTCTTCCCCCCTCCTTGTAGATTGTAAGCCCTCGCGGGTAGGGTCCTCTCTCCCTCTGTCGTGCCAATTGTCATTATCACTTATCACTGTACTCGTTTGACATATGTTATGTATGTAACCCCCTCGAATGTACAGCGCCCTGGAATCAATGGCGCTTTAAAATAAATAATAATAATAATGGATAATGCATGTCCATGGGGCCGGCGAGTAGCGCCCCCACCCCTTACTCAAGCCGTAATTGCGGGCAAAAGGCGTCCCGCAAATACGGCTAGAATAAGCCGTGTGAACCCTGCCTTAGACTTCAAAAAGTTGCCACTGTACTCACCTGATCCTGCTCTTCCAGTGGTAACCAGAATTTCCAAAAAAGCTGTTGCTTCTTTTACATGGGAGAAATGGGAGAGGCTGTTACATTGCTGAGAGATTTACAGAATATTGTAAATAACACCCGACCATTGAGGTTCTTGGGAACAGCCCCCTACAAGACCTCATCCGACTAAGCACATATATTTAATTAAATATGGACAGTTATGTGTTGATCACATTGCAAAATTGGAGAACAATTGGCCTCTACCTCGCTGAGGGGGAGGTTTGCTGCCTTCTGGATCAACACTATAGCACAATAGGCAGAACTGGATGGACGGCCGTCTTTTTTTCAGCTTCTCCAACTATGTAACAATGATTGAATTTTAAGAAAGGAAAATTTGATTTACAGAATCTGCTATGGAGAAGCCGGACATTGAATCGAGGATAAAAGAAGGGAAACCTGTGATTATTACCATTCCAATGGACGATGAATGCAAGTCTTCAGGTGAGTAGCTAACTAGGTAAGGTACACTTTGGGGATGAATTCACATCCCGGAAATTAGTTTCAGAAATTTCTGCAACAGTCAGTTGTGCTTCTGTCAGGCCTGCACAACATATGGAATTTCTGGCAGCCCATTAAGGAGAGGGGATTCTGCCCCCAAATGGGTGCTAGTGCCTTGTATTGGGACTGGTTCGGGGGAGTTAGGAGGCAGTGCCTGCCATAGATATAAAGAAACTGACACAGATGCTTTACAAGTTCACTGATATCAATAACAACCTCTTTTGGATGTAATCATAATGCATCTTTTATAGAATATTTTTGCACCTTCTTCAATTGTTCATTTATTTTTCTGTTTTTGGATGCACAGAAGTTTATGTGATTTCCGATGCTTCAACAATAAAGCAAGAAGCTAAACAGGAGATGAGTCCTTTGCTGCACAGAGAGACGTTTTCACAAGGTTTGTGAAAGATCTGGCACATCTTCTTTACTTTATTACTTCGTAAAGTAAGAATATTATTTCATTATAAACCCATCCTGGGCCCCATTAAAATAAGAAAAAATGTGTACATACCTACCTTCCTCCAGTCCCCAGTTCCAGCGCTGTGCGTCTCCAGACCTCCGTTTTTATTCTTGTACTTCTGAATAGGTATGTCACCGCCCCAATCACTGATTGACTGACTGCAGTGGTTACCGTTTGGAGCTTTGCACTTTTGAACGGTGATGTAGATTTGTTGCAGAT
>JAODAL010011005.1:0-90000 GCA_025379985.1 Phyllomedusa bahiana | reverse complement strand
AAACTAATTGGAAGGTGGTCCTAAACTAATGAGAAAAATCCCATTTTAGAATCCAACCTGTGACAATGCTATTGAGGCTATAATAGGGCATCTAATAGAAAAAAACCTCATGCATCGAGCAATTATTTCTCACCATTCTTAAAAAACAAAAAAATGGAAGCTGAAATCTTATTGGTAGGCAACCTTGACATACAAATACATGTAGCGTTCATTCTGCTATGAATAAGTATGGAACTTCACCCAATTATGCTCCCTGGCGATCCACTTCTCTTCACTTCCGAGTCGTTGTGCCGATACAGAAGTGATCATAGGGGAGCGTGAGCCTCCTGCGTATCAGGACTAGAACCCAGATGAAAAGGAGAAAATTGCCAGGATTCTCCAGGGAGGCAGCGACAGGGAGAAGTTTGGTGAGTATAAGGCCTGGTTCACATCTGTATTGGAGATTTGAAACCTCTGTTGCAGATTCCAAGCAAAAATGGCGGAAAAAACTGTGCATCATCCAGAGGTTTTTTTTTTGCATTCTTAGACCTTGTGATGGAAATCAGTAGACCCTAGTATAGTCAGTGAGGTCCGTCGGACACCACTGGTGTCCATTGTGAAATGGGTTAGACTCCATCAGGGTTTCTGTTTGAGATCTCTGACGCAGATGTAAACCAGGCCTAACTTTTTTGGGTGTTTGTTTTTGGGGTATTTTTATCCACCTTCGCCCCATTTCAGATTATTTTTTTTTCTTCCAGGAAACCCCTTTAATAAAACATTTTTTGTTTCTGCTTGTGCTTCCCCTCAGTTCATTGGTAGCACATTTGCGGAGAGGCGGTCTGTGTGGTAAAAAAGAACTGTGATCACTTGACCACATGTATTCAAATGTGGTGAGCCCAAAAAGTCTTCACATAGTTGAAGGGGTTATCTACAGAAACAAAAAAATGAGATGGCAAGGGTGGGCAAAAAATAAAAATAAAACCTTGTCCCTCACTGCTACCACTCCGGGATCTGCTCCTTTCGGGTTGTCGTCTCGATGCACAGCAAAGGCTCAGTGTAAGTGAACGCAGCGTGGCCCTCTCTTCTGTGTCAGGACAAGAACCTGAAAGTGAAGAGGGAGCAGATTAGCCGGAGTGGCAGTGGCGGGGACAGGTAGGTAATTATCTTCAGGTTTGTGGGGTTTTTTTTTTGCCAACCCTGGTCTTTTTTGTAGTGAACAACCCCTTAAAATAGTATGATGACACACCCTGCAGAATATTCTGTAAGGGAAGATCTAACAAAACAAATAAAACAGGTTTTGTGTAGTATTGCAATAGTAATTTAACTTTTGAGAACCATTTTGCATTTGCATAACCTTTTATCCTAAATGTTTGGTATTGCAGGATCTGCGCCCTCGGAGGCAACAATTATAGTTAATATTGACGATGATGATGAGGTTGATGGTGAGGACGACGATGAGGACTACGATGAAGAGGATTGTTATGAAAATAAACAAGTGACACCTAAAGGAGCTGAAAACCGTGCAGGTTTGTAGGTGCAAGTAATTGGAATAGAGAAACTGAACATGTCGCATGCATAGATTGACCTGCAGGAGACGGTATGAATACAAGCTACAGATAAGGAAATTGCATGTATCGCAGCCACGACAAATGATGAATTTGCATTCAAGCTGATCATAAAGTTGGACACTGCAATACTTAACTATCAGACGCTAAAAAGGTTATCGCATCACTGCGAGTGCTGCTGGAAGGGCCAATTACTGCAAAGTAAGCAATTTCCAAAATGCATGTTATTAAAAAATATCTGTGCTTTACCTAATACAGGCCTTGTTTTGCGTCTTCAACTTGGTCTCCTTGGTTACCAACCATCACTGTGTGTTTTCAGTGGTGCGCGGTAATGCAGCGTTACTATGTCGGTGTCTGTGGCCGAAGACGCACATTTTCTCTCATGTAAACTCCGTGTCACCAGCCAGGCCGGCCATGACTGAAAGTACACAGTGGTGGTCGGTAACCGGAAGGAAAAGAGCAAGTTGAAAGTGCAAAAAAGGCCTGTATTGGGCAAAGCAGACATATTTTTTAATAACATGCATTTTGGAAATTGCTTACTTTGCAGTAATAAGCCCTTCCAGTAGTACTTGCTATTATGTAAATACCCTTTTAAAGGGTTTTCAAACATTTTAACTGCTCATTAGTTATGGGATAAATAATACAAAAAAAAAATTGTACAGTACCGCGGCCATCTTGGTGATGTCACCATTAATTCTTTACCTAACCGTGCAGCCAATCGCAGGTCACAGTGCTCCTGTATAGTATATATCGAGCAAGAAACCACTGCAGACAGTGAATATTTTTTATCAGCCACTAACAAGCCATTCAAAGTTTTGGGGCACCCTTTAAACGGAGGCTTTTAGCCCAAACAGTGTTATCCCAAATGTAGACATCTTTGCTATTCAATTTTTTTTTTACTAATCAGGAGGGGAAAAACTAATCCCCAAAAGTATATTCATTGGACTGTCTGTAGACATAGGAAACTTTAAACCAGCATATGCAAACATAATGTTAGTCTCACATAAAAAATGAACCGACAATGTATCAAAAGTTCATCAAGTTCAATACAATACCATCTCTCTGCAAGCTGAGTCAGCAATGTACAGTAAGAATATATAAAATACGTAGTATAAAGTACTACGGCTTCAGGCTGTGGGCGGTTCTACAGCTTCAGGCTCCCGCTTCCTGGTCAGGCTGTGGCGTTCACAGCTTCAGGATCCGCTTCCTGTTCAGGCTGTGGGCGGTTCTACGGTTTGAGGCTCCCGCTTCCTGTTCAGGCTGTGGGCGGTTCTACGGCTTCAGGCTGTGGGCGGTTCTACAGCTTCAGGCTCCCGCTTCCTGGTCAGGCTGTGGGCGCTTCTACGCTTCAGGCTCCCCTCCTTTCAGGCTGTGGCGGTTCTACGCTTCAGCTCCCGTCCTGTTCAGGCTGTGGGCGGTTCTACAGGCTTCAGGCTCCCGCTTCCTGTCAGGCTGTGGGCGGTTCTACTTGAGCTCCCGCTCTGTTCAGGCTGTGGCGTTCTACGCTTGGGCTGTGGGCGGTTCTACGGCTTCAGGCTCCCGCTTCCTGGTCAGGCTGTGGGCGGTTCTACCGCTTCATGCTCCCGCTTCCTGGTCAGGCTGTGGGCGGTTCTACGGCTTCAGGCTCCCGCTTCCTGGTCAGGCTGTGGGCGTTTACGTTTAGCTCCCGCTTCTGTATCTGTGGGCGTTCTACGTCTTCAGGCCCCGCTTCCCGTTCAGGCTGTGGGCGGTTCTACGGCTTCAGGCTCCCGCTTCTGTCAGGCTGTGGGTGTTCTACGGCTTCGGGCTCTCGTTCCTGTCAGCTGTGGCGGTTCTACGGCTTCAGGCCCTCCTGTTCAGGCTGTGGGCGTTCTACGGTTCAGGCTCCGTCTGTTAGGCGGGGCGGTTCTACGGCTTCAGGCTCCCGCTTCCTGTTCAGGCTGTGGGCGGTTCTACGGCTTCAGGCTCCGCTTGTTCAAGCTGTGGGTTCACGCTCAGGCCCCGCTCCTGTTCAGGCTGTGGCGGTTCTACGGCTTCAGGCTCCGCTCTGTCGCTGTGGGCTTCTACGCTTCAGCCCCGCTTCCTGTTCATGCTGGGCGGTTCTACGGCTTCAGGTCTCCCGCTTCCTGTTCAGGCTGTGGGCGTTCTACGGCTCAGCTCGTTCTGTTCAGGCTGGCGGTTTACGCTTCAGGCTCCCGCTCTGTTCAGCTGTGGCGTCACGGCTTCAGGTTCCCTTCCTGTAGCTGGGGCGGTTCTACGCTTTAGCTCCGCTTCTCGGGCTTTGGCAGTTCTACAGCAGTGACTGATATTTTAACTCTAGGCCTATTACAGGGACATTGGTGATGGCGTGGTTTTAAGAGCAGGGCACAAGGCTACAGAGCTGTAAAGGGTTAAAGTTTGTGAGTAGCAAAACAAAGAAGCTCCATTCTATTCTATTGCAATTCCCAGTACAGGGGAGCACTGTGTTCTCCATTCTGTTCTATGGGCGTTCCCAGTACAGGGGAGCGCGGTGTTCTCTATTCTATTGCAATTCCCAGTACAGGGGAGCGCTGTGTTCTCCATTCTGCTCTATGGGAGTTCCCAGTACAGGGGAGTGCTGTGTTCTCCATTCTGCTCTATGGGAGTTCCCAGTACAGGGGAGCGTGTTGTTCTCCATTCTGTTCTATGGGCGTTCCCAGTACAGGGGAGCGCGGTGTTCTCCATTCTGTTCTATGGGCGTTCCCAGTACAGGGGAGCGCGGTGTTCTCCATTCTAATCATATTTGCAATTCCCAGTACAGGGGAGCGCTGTGTTCTCCATTCTCCTCTATGGGAGTTCCCAGTACAGGGGAGCATGTTGTTCTATACTCAGAACTCCCATACATCAGAATGAAGAGTCGTGCACAAGTGTTACCGGCTCTCCATTCTGAACGGATACTTTTGGGGGTCTGTTCCCGACATAGGTGCGGGTTGCACCTCTGAATCATGCACCTATCAGACTTTGAGATCAATATGCCATCACAGTCTATGGTGGGAACACCCCTTTAACATAAATCAGTCTACAATGTAGTATACTAATGTGTATTTCTCTTCTTGCAGACTGGTTAGTCCAAGATGTCGTCACCCCAGCAGAGGCCAAAAGTGCTCACAATCAGAATGGTCAGAACGGACCCGTTAATGTCTGGTTTGTGAAGGGAGAAAACCTCAACAAAGCCTCCTATGTCCTGGAACAAAATCCAGGGATCAAGAATGAATATAAACTCAATGAGAAGAAAACGGGCGCCAACGTTCTCGTGAACTCTTCTGGATCTCAGCAAACTTACCAGAATGCCTCTGGGTTTCTCGAAAACCAGGCGCTCCATGCCAGGCAGGCGTCTGTGGGCTCAAAGTTTGGAGCACATCTTAATGAAGCAATAACCATAGAAGATGATTTGATAGATGAGATGGAGGAGAAGATCCAGGTTTGCCCCGATTGCTCCCAGTGCTTTTCCTCACCATCCGATCTGGAAGAGCACATGAAGAGTCACCAAGATGGAAATCCCTGGATTTGTGCCGAGTGCGGGAAGTCCTACTACACCAAGTCAAGCCTCGACCGGCACACGTTGACGCACGTGCGGGAGAAACTGCTGAAGTGTCCGGACTGTGGCAAGGGCTTCTCCAAGCAAGTCTATTTCGAGATGCACCTGCGGCTCCACGCGGGGGAGGTGCTCTTCCCGTGCACCGAATGTGAGAAATTGTTTAGCTCAAAGGCTTCTTGCGACCGACACATACGAGCGCATAAGATGGAGCGGCCGCATGTCTGTCCGCAGTGCGGGAAAGGCTTCCTGTATAACGGCTGCCTCGTCCGGCATATCCGGGTCCACACTGGGGAGCGTCCCTTCCCTTGTCCCGAATGCGGCAGATGTTTTCGCCAAACTTCGGCTCTCAATCGTCACGTAAAAACTCACACAGGTGAAAAGCCATTTGACTGCTCGGAGTGCGGGAAGTGTTTTACCCATCAGTCCGATCTAAACCGACACAAAGAAACCCATAGAGGAGACCAGCAGTTGGTACAGTGTATACAAGGCAGTGAAAGCTCCTTACCCACATACATTATTTTATAAGACGTTGGCACGGCTGCTGGCATCACCAGGAGCTGGTGCAACATAGGGAGAATTCTAAGGAATTGGTTTTATTTTTTTTGCTTTTTATAATGTACATTTGCTATATTTAGAGATGGAACTTCACTTTGGAGCTATGATATTTGGTTAAATAGCAGGAACTATGACCCCAAATTGGATGTCCCTGATACAAGGGAGCAAAACTGCAAGTGTTGAAGGGGTTTTGCCACTTAATCTCTTTCTCTTTCGTAATTCTCTACCAGCCAGCCTCAGAGAACGGGGGGGCTGGCCACGCTTTTGCCGTTCTACCTGTTCATTTCTATGGGAGTTTTAAGTATAGGTGACCAAGTGTACTCACAGACCTGAAAGCATGCATGTCCATCTCCCCATTCTCTGAGGCCGGCTTGTAGAGAACTACGAGTCGGCCTCAAGACTTTTTTTCTTTTTTTGTTTTTTAATGGGCCAAACCCCTTGACGGAATTTTGTGTTTTTTGCTTATGCCTTGTCTAAGTCACTAGTGGGATACAGGGGCTGATTGCAGATGCCTCTATACTCTCAATGCAGTGTTTTTATGGAAATGTACCAATTGTCCCCCCTCCTGCCTCTTAAAGAGGACCTATCACCTCCAGGGAAACCTCACGAGGTAACTAGAGACTAAAGTACAAACATTTCCTAATAATCAAAGCATTTTATCTGTAATTCAGTTTTTAAAAAAAGCGCCAGCCCTTTAAGACAGGCTGAAGTCGGCCCAAGTCAGCACGTGACAGCTTGACGGATCACTAGGTCACTTTGTTGACAGCTCTATGAAATTAACTGCTTCTGAGCTGGAAGAGTCCACTGTGAAAGGGGGAGCCAGGAATCACTGGAGCACACTGGTAAGCCATGGGCTACTATTTCTGTGTTGAATTCTATTACTCTAGCAGCAGTGTTATATGGATGCTTGTGTGCTATGGAGAAGGCTGGAAGCAACAGGTAAACCCTGTCTCACTATGTCCTCAGTTTGTAGTGAGAGACTCAGATTTTTCTGAACAAGCAGCTATATCCGCAGCTCCCCCTGCACAGTTGGTATTTCCCACAGAAGAAATCCTACTAGATGGTGATCTCTGCCTAACAAAGCGAAAGTAAAACCTGTTTTTCCTGTAATACTGAGATAAATTCTCTGACTTGCTAATGAGAAAAGTCTTTATAAAGTAATGTCATCTACTATCATGTTTGTGTGGAGGTGATAGGTACTCTTTAAGGCACTCAACTGAAATGTATCCACCCTGTAAGTTCAGTATTGGAATACTCACGGTCTAGCAGCCGCATGCAAACAATGCTACATGCACCAATGGCGCATAACTTTGTTGATTTTAAACTACTTTGCGGTTTCATCAGTCTTGGGGACCCCAGCCTTAATATGTGTTGTTAAAGGGGTTTTACCACTTTACAAAATCTCTTCTGAGGCCAGCTTGTAGTTCGCGATAAGCTAGCCTCAGAGAATGGGGAGATGACCGCGCATGCACAGCTCTGCCCCATTCATGTCTATGGGAGTTCCACATATATCAGAGCATGTGTGATTGGCTTTACTCAGAACTCCTATAGACATGAATGGGGGAAAGCTGTGCAAGAGTTGCCATCTCCCCATTCTCTGAGGCCGGTTCATAACGAGCTACAAGCCAGCATCAGAAGGGATACTGCGAAGTGGCAAAACCCTTTCAAAATTAGAACATGCCTTTTAAGTGTTTCTGATTTATAATATTCAATTACCAATTAGCTTCTTTACTGTAATCTGTAGGCATTGTTCACATGGTGGTTTTTATGCTTTTTTTTTTTTTTTTTTTTACAACCATAACCAAGATTGGAATTTAGGAAAAGAAGTTAAAGGGGTTTTGCCACAAAGTAAATTTGAAATGGGAAGCTTGCAAAATTAAATAATAAACATTTTCATCATTATTAAAATTTCTGCACCGTTTTAGTTTTAGCTGCTCCCTTAGTGATCCATAGTGTACAGCTCGTCTCCAGGGGATACGACCAGGGACGAGAGCTCCTCAGTCCTGGCCGCACATGCTCGGACAACTCCTCTCAGGCAGCTATCGTCAGTCTCCTCCCTGCTTAGTAATCACACACACTCACTGCTGAGCGAGTATTCTACCCCAGGCGCTGTCACTCTACTCCCGTCCTCTGTACTTCTTTTTTTTTTTTTTTTTTTTAACCATAAACTTTTTATTGGTCAGATATAAAGTAGTACAAACAGAGTACAGTATATGTCATTGTAAGATCAAATTTAAACTTTTATCCCCAAAACGCAACCAAGCCCACCTCCCAAATCCATCTCCAGATTCAGAGCAGTAAATATCCATTACAATCACATAGCAATGCAATATTAATAAAAGTCAGTTCTTGTCATTAATAAAGATCTTGTCACCTGGCTGTCGGACGGCCTCCATCACACAACTGCCATAGACACAGTCCCAGGAACCTCTACACCGAGATCCCCAACACCCTATGTCTAACTAAATTCGGTGCAGCAAGACCAGAAGTATCCAGCCATTTAGCCCATATTTTATTATATTTAAGTTTGGCTCCTCTCTTATAACACACCCCTCTCTCCAATGCAATCAGCCAGTTCACTTTATTAACAAATTCCTGTTCTGACGGAGGTTCTGCATCCAGCCACTTTGTCGCTATTAATTTCCTCGCCATAAATAAAAGTCTAGATATTGCGATTTTCTCAGCCTCTGAAACCGTTAAGTCTCCTACATATCCCAAAATACAAACCAACGGATTAATTTCCACTGTAATTTGAAAAATACGCTGGATCAATTGGACAATAAAAATCCAATATCGCTCTAGTTTAGGGCAATGCCAGAACATATGCATCAGAGAGGCCGGGTGCACATGACACCTATTACACAGAGGAGAGGCCCGAATTCCAATTTTATGTAGAAATAGAGGAGTTCTGTAAACTCGATGTATTAAGAATAATTGAGAGATTCGATGCTGTTCACTCACTGAAATCAATGGTATGGTCTCCAGTATCTCCTCCCAAATATTAGGCTCTATAGGGCCAATATCTCCTTCCCACCTACTACGTAAATCTATTGGGTTTCTAGAAAAAAAGTTTGCCAATAAAAGTTTATATAAAGTGGATATCAGTCCCTTCGTTGTTTTGATGTTCTTGACCCTATCTATCGGAGTAAACTTGGCATTATATTGAATTGTGTCTGATTTTTCTGCATTATAAGCGTGCCTAAGCTGTAAGTATTTGTATAGCTGTGTATGCGGTAAGGCAAATTCCATTTGCAATTGCTGAAAACTTTTAAGCACCCCCTGATCTGTAAGCAGTTGAGAGACATATTGAAGGCCCCTAGATCTCTGTACTTCTTTAGTAGTTAGTCAAACAGTGCAAATAAAAAAAAAAAAAAACAATCGGGTATGTGCATTGAGGAAAAAAAAAATCCATGTTTGGTTCCTGCAGGGATTTGAACCAAGGACCCCTGTGTTAGAAAGTAGAAGCTCTAACCATTCTGCTACATTATAGCTACTCACAGCTCTCAACTGAGCTTTGTTTGACTAGAGTGAGCACACTGTGGGGAATGGCATGGTGATGTCAGCCCTCTGGATCACATGATATGCAGTTTAAACAAATCATACATGCACACTGAAAGCTCAAGCTGGATAAAGCAGGCATGAAATGACTTTGTGGCAAAACCCTTTTACTGTTTCGGATGGACTTATTGCTGGCTTTGTGAAACCATTGCCTCAAAAATGTCAACAAGCCACGTTTTGCACCAGGCTTTAAAGGGGTGTTTCCACCATAGACTTTGATGGCAAATTGTTAGCATATGCCATTAAAGTCTGATGGGTGTGGGTCTCATCTCTGGGACCTGCACTGATCTCAGGAACGGGCTCTCAAAAGTTTCCGATCAGAATGGCAAACAGGTCACGCTTGCTCTTGACTCTCCATTCTGTTCTATGGGAATTCTTCGTATAGCGCACACTGCTCCCCTGTACTGGGAACTCCCATAGAACAGAATGGAGAGTCTTGCACAAGGGTAACTAGCTCTCAATTTTGAGTCGACACTTGCGGGCCCCATTCCTTAGATACGTGCGGTTCCCAAAGGTGGGACCCACACCTATTAGACTTTGATGGTATATCCTATCGATATACCATACAAGTCTATAGTGGGTACTCCCCTTTTAAATTGGTGCTTTGTTTTCGAATACCATAGTCCTCCATAAGTTCTGTGTAACTTTTAAACAGTTCTTATACTTGAACTCCATGTTCTCCTGTGTCTCACAGCTGCTAATCATGTCTGTACATATGCAAAAATTGTAGGACTTATGAGTAAATCTGAATGATGCAGAGAAATAGACTAATCGCCCTCCAAGTGTGAAAGCAATGATGACGTGGCCTCCAGTCCATGGACCTTACAGTACATAAGCGGGAGATAAGTCATTGCTTTTCCTGACACATTATCTGCCTTGCATCGCTTTGTCTGTTCCTCTGTTTGTAGGGCCTTAATGGGGCTAATAAGTGTAAAGCAAAGATCAGAGGACAATGTAGGTGATAATAGAATATATGGACATTTTTTTATTCCTGGTGATGATACATTTTACAACTTGGCTTGAATTTGGATTTCTGCAAGTAGATGCTTATTTCCAGAGCGGCTAAAAAAATTATACCGTGTTGGGAGATTTTCAGTTTCAAGAGGCACAAGTCATTATTCTCATTGCAAAAATCTACTGTTTTTAAGGGGTTTAATCAGGGGTTTGTGAGGACGACCTGAAAGAACAGAGTGATGGCCGTGCTTGTGCAGTTCTCCCCTGTTAATGTCTATGGAAGTTCTAGATATACCCGAGCATATGTGTGTGTAGGTATATTCAGAGTGTGGATAGACCTGAATGGGGAAGAACTGCACAAGCTCAACCATCTCCTTATACTTTGAGTACGGTCCCAGAAAGAGATGGTGCAAAGTGGCAAAACCCCTTTAAACCTGATCACTTATGTACAATGCATTGAGTCGAGGAAAGCGCAGTGCACAAAACTGCATCATCGTTGTTGTATCTAATATATAGGAGATTCAAGGTCTAGTCTGATACAAAAAATGGGAAAGTTTTAGCATTGCTTTTATTCCCCTCTTTGCTGGGATCCTCTCTATGGGCTACTGTAATACCGACGTGGTATCTTGTGACAGCTCTCCAGTCTGCGCTTACACTTTTGGGGACTCGTTCCCAAGGTAGGTTCAGGCTCCTTTGACTGAAGCACACAAAGAAAACCTAATAACCCCTTTCCCAAGTTCATAGTGTGATCCGGTAAGAAAGGGATCCGTCTACAGCGATGGGTTACTTGTATTTATCATTGACAAATCTTCATTGCTATTTTAGTTCCTACCTACAACCAGTTTACATGTCTATGGAAGCAGCTAGTATCCATGTAGAAATAGAGCGAAAGTATTATTTTTTAAAATAACTTGACCCTGAATGGTATTTATATCATTCTGAATTTTGTAACTACTTCCTGAGCACACAGAGGTGTAACCTAAAGCTTCTAGGCCCTAATCCAAAATCTATAAACGGGCCCTCCCCTACCATGTGCCATTTAGAATACTGGTGTCTTCTGCTATGGCAATAAGGCCTTTGGGCCCCAATAGCAACTGCTGCCTCTACACCTCCTATAGCTGCACCCGTGTGGGCGAGAAAAGCTCTATTTTGCACGACACAAAAAAACACTTCAGGAATAAAAGAAGTGAATAGATCAAAATTGCCATAAACCGGAAGGGGTTGTCTCAACACGCTGTTTTAGAGCCATAAGCAGCTTCATATTCATGCATCCTGTCTCTTCCTGGTCCGAATGGGTGGTTCTATAGCAGCGGTTAGCATATCAGCTCAGTGTTCACAACTTTTCTAACTGCACTGGCATGAGCTCTTCTCTATGAGCTCTGAAGCTCTCTGCTGGAAAGTACACCAGTAATTAGTCTCCTTTGTTAGAGATAACACTCTGTTCTCAAGCTCCCGGCGTCCTATGTGCCGACCAGTGGTGACATCACTCCTTGCTCTCATATTATACAAAGAGCAGAGAAAGAAGGGGAGAGCAGGGCGGTAACCAAAGCAGCCTGTGTGCCTTCAGAGCAGATAAAATCTCTCATCTCCTGAATAAAGCAATATACTTGGAAAAAGTCTTCATTAACTGTTCCCTACATGTTGATAGCTGTTCTTTCTATTGATACAACCCCTTTAAGTGTTTTCCTGATTAAACAGAGAAGGTCATGAGATGCATAGCTGTTCATAATCCTACTATTTAGTAGAAACAAACGAGAACCTCCCCTGAATATGAAAATCAGAGGGCACATAGGCTCCTTAGGTGGTAAAAAGGGCAAGAACATTATTTTTTTTCCTGTATTATCCTCCAGGGCAGTGGTCTGCAAAATGCAGCTCTCCAGCTGTTGGGAAACTACATCTTCCATCATGCCCACTGATATAGATGATATAAATGCATGATGGGAGTTGTAGTTCCCAACAGCTGGAGAGCCGCTCTATGCAGACCACAGCTCCATGGGTCACTGAAAGGCTGACCAGGTGAAGATGACAGCAATAAGCTGTGATCTCTCTTCCTGATGTCAAATGCGACTTTGACCCTTCTTTTACACTGACAAAACAAAGATGTAGAACTTTCCGTGCTGCTTTCTGACATTGAGCGCTGCGATTATGACTTTGCATCCAGAATCTCGACCCCTTGTATCATTTGATCCTATATTCTAGTCAGGAGAAAGAGTTTGTGTCCTCGGCAGTGAAAGGTTTAATGCACTTACTATTAGGATTTGCCCTACACCACTTTGGGCTGTGTATCTTTATCCTAAACTGAGTGAAGTCATGCCATGGTTGCGATGTGGCCAAGAATCGAGAGGTAGAACGACATCACTGCAGATTTTAAATTGAAATATGATCACACAAATTTTGTTGGTAACAAGACCACAAGTCCAAACAATGCTAATGGCTGTGTGGCTTTGCTGGTGTTCACCTGCTAATTTATGTGGCCATTTGAATGGGTGCTCCTACTACAGTATACACTCACCGGCCACTTTATTAGGTACACCATGCTAGTAACAGGTTGGACCCCCTTTTGCCTTCAGAACTGCCTCAATTCTACGTGGCATAGATTCCACAAGGTGTTGCAACGATGCTCAATTGGTACAAAGGGGCCCAAAGAGTGCCAAGAAAATATTCCCCACACCATGACACCACCACCACCAGCCTGAACCGTTGATACAAGGCAGGATGGATCCATGCTTTCATGTTGTTGACGCCAAATTCTGACCCTACCATCCAAATGTCGCAGCAGAAATCGAGACTCATCAGACCAGGCAACGTTTTTCCAATCTTCTACTGTCCAATTTCGATGAGCTTGGGCAAATTGGAGCCTCAGTTTCCTGTTCTTAGCTGAAAGGAGTGGCACCCGGTGTGGTCTTCTGCTGCTGTAGCCCATCTGCCTCAAAGTTCGCCGTACTGTGCGTTCAGAGATGCTCTTCTGCCTACCTTGGTTGTAACGGGTGGCTATTTGAGTCACTGTTGCCTTTCTATCAGCTCGAACCAGTCTGCCCATTCTCCTTTGACCCTGGCATCAACAAGGCATTTCCGCCCACAGGACTGCCGCTCACTGGATGTTTTTTCTTTTTCGGACCATTCTCTGTAAACCCTAGAGATGGTTGTGCGTGAAAATCCCAGGAGATCAGCAGTTTCTGAAATTCTCAGACCAGCCCTTCTGGCACCAACAACCATGCCACGTTCAAAGGCACTCAAATCGCCTTTCTTCCCCATACTGATGCTCGGTTTGAACTGCAGGAGATTGTCTTGACCATGTCTACATGCCTAAATGCACTGAGTTGCCGCCATGTGATTGGCTGATTAGAAATTAAGTGTTAACGAGCAGTTGGACAGGTGTACCTAATAAAGTGGCCGGTGAGTGTAGACTTTGATTGGATCCGCCATCAAAGTCTAAGGAACGTGTCCCTGAAAGCCTTAGCTTCGAACGGAGAACAAGTCAGTCTTGTGCACAACTCTCTGTTCTGTTCTGCAGTAGGTTTAAGTAAGGATACAGCCACACAGCAACGACAAAATACAGCTCGGGTTATCCGACCATTATTTTGTCGGTTTTTGAACGTAAAGGGTGATGGTTTCTGGCCCCGGATTCAGCCGTCCTCAATTACATTGAACAGTTAATGTTCCGCCTGCAAACCAGACAGAAGAATGAACATGTTCTAAGTTTTTTAGATGCGGTTTTTCCCGTCTAAATTTAGACAAAAAGCACGGGGATTTTTGTTCAAGTCTTTGGGGAGGGGTTGAAAATTTAAAAGGTCTAAAAAACAGTGTCTTTGGGGAAACTTACCCTGAAAGTGATCGCTGTGTCCGGCTGTCCGCAGAATACCCATCTAACAGAATGGAGAGTCGTGTGCAAGTGTGACCGGCTCTTTATTCTAAGACACTTTCCAGGGCCCCTTCTAGAGATGGGTGCGGGTTTTCCGGGAGGTGAAGGTGCCTATAGTTTGCATATCCTAAGCAAAATTGCCATAATGTTTTATGGGGGGAAACACCTTTTAAAAATTTAAAATTTTAAGAATTTACAGCATTCTGGCCGCGCTGTTTACCGTAGGGCCCAAAATTTTTGAAGAATGCAAAAATTTTTTATATTTTCACTGATCTTTTCCCCTTTGGGTTTTTTTATGTGTTTGTAAAGATGTTTTTATCACATATAAAAATTACAAGTGAAATTATATTATGATTAAAAAAAGCTTTTATTGACGGAATGAGTTCAGCAGCAAGTCAATTTTGCGGTTGACCTTTTCTTCGGGAAACCTCTGAAATTTCCCCCCCGGGCATGTCTCAATAAACCCTTCGGGCCCAAACCCTTCCTGATACCCCATTTTCCTTTTCTTGCAAAAATAAATTTGTTTCCCAAAATTTTGTCACAATTTGTTTTTTTTGTTTGTCCACCTTTTCTTTGATGTTTGACCACAAGTTTCAATGGGATTAAAAATTCTGGGGATTTTCCCAGGCCATGGCCCCAAAATATGTTTTTTTTCCTGAGCCTTTTAGTTATCACCTTTGCTTTATGGCAAGGTGCCCCCTTTATGCTGGAAAAGGCATTTTTTTTAAACCATTTTTATTAAAGGATGTGTTTTTAGGAAGACTGTTAGAGAGCCGAAATTCCCCTTTGGTGGAAAAAGCCCAAAACCCCCCCATGAAGGGGTTTTTGGATGTTTACGTTTGGAAAAGGGGGACAAGATGGTTTGGGATCCTACCTTGTCTTCGCCCAAAAAAATGTTTTCCAAAATGTTCCCAAAAATTCGGGGAAAAGGGGGTTCATCAGAGGGAAAAAAACTTTTTCCCCGTCCTTTTTGCGTCCATCCCCTGTACCTTTGGCAGAATTCAGGGCTGTTCCCCGATGTTTTTTCTTTTGGGGAGAAGTGGTTCTTTGCTGCCCTCCCTTGGGGCCCACACCTTGCTCCATGAGTCTCGCCTCCAGTGCGTGAAAAATGCACTCACACCTGCCTCTTTTCCATTCCTGGCAAACTCTGCACTGCTGGAGACCGATTCCCCAAACTGAAAAAAACTTTTAAAAGGGCGGTTCCCGGTTCTTGTGGTCTTTCTTGGGGCCCCGGAGCCTTTTTGGCAACAATTTGGGGGGAAACCCCTCCCTTGGGTTTTTTGTTATGCGATTGATTGTTGACTGAGGTGCAATCTTTTTGCTGCGATAAACTTCCCCGTTAGGCCAAATTTTGTGCAGTGCAAAAGTTTACTGCAGTGTTTCTTTAAGAGATAACCCCTGGTTTTAAAAGGAAAAAAGGAAAAAAATGATTTCCAAAACACACCTCCTTTTTTAAATTTTCCAAGGGGGTTTTTGATTCTTACTTAATCTTTAAGATTGATTCCAGCCTGTCCTCAAAAACACACCCACACCCGTGTTTTAAAGAAAAACAAATCACTAAACGATGGGGTGCTCCTTTTTTGGCAGGGGTGCAATTGGGAAATTGAAAAGTGTTTTGGGGGGAAAAATTCATTTTCTAGGCAACTATTGACTTTGCTTTTTTTTTCTGGTTTTTGCGATCATCTTTTTAACATTCTGGAGTATTTGCAAATTCCATTATAAAACCTGAGCAGTAGGGTTTGTAAAAAAATTAACATTTGTATTTATTCTCAAAAATTTTGGGCCCCCTTTACTGTATTCTTACTTTTTTTACAACGTGGAGAGAATTTCTTTGGGCCCTCTCAAAAAAAATTTGGGAAAATTATTGGAAATGAAAGGGGGTCGCCCCTTTTTATTGTTTACAGGGCTAACAAATGTTTTTTCCCAAATTAAAACCTTAAAAAATTTTATACTGTAATAAAACAAGGTATTGATTTTAAAATTATTGTTTATAAATTATTTTTTCAGTGAAAATTAAAAATTTTTTTGGGAAAACGCCCAATATTCTTTTCCTGACCCACCCAAGTACAATTTGGTAAAATTTGGGGTTTTTTTATTTTTATAGATTTTGATCAAAAATTCTGTTTAACCTTTTGAAGAGTTGTCTGTTCTGCTGCTCTGATGAAAATACACTAGTCAGCCATTACATGAAATCCAATGACAGGGAAAGTGAATAAAAAGGGATTATATTTTAAAGTGGGAGCTGTCGGGGGGTTAAAATGAAATTAGGGCATGGTCACACGGGCCTACGCGGCCCCCTCCTATCACTTTGATTTTCCCCATGCGTACTCGCCCAAAAGAAGTGACGTCACTTCCTTTAAAGAACCCCGGTAGGGTGCTGGGGAATACGCCGGGTTATTATTACCACCTTAAAGTCAAATAAATTTTTAACTGTATTTAAAGGGGGCATACTTTGGGTGCATTGCAGTGCAATTATGTGCTGAAGTACACCCCATAAATACATTGTGTGAACCCCCTTTAGCCAACAAGAAAAGGGCCGTACGTGAGTTGATTTTTTAAAATTTCGGGAAAAAAAGAAGGGTAAGCAGATTTTGGAAAAAACCAGGGGAAGCAGTTTGATCCTCAATGCCAAGGGGTCCCCAACTCCAGTTCAACCCCCCCAACACCCATTTTTCTGGTTTTCCCCTTGGGGTTATATTTTGTCATTGCATTCTGAGGGAGATCCTGAAAATATGACCTGTTGGTGGGTCCTGAGGACTGGAGTTGGGGAACAGTCCCCTTTGGCAGTGGGGTTTCCCGGAAACCTTTGGGGGTTTCTTGACATGTACCACCTATCTATATATTGTACAGACTAAAAATTCCTTTCCCCTTATGGGAGTGGGGCCCCGTTTTCCCGGGTAATTTCAACTGCCAAAACCCTTTTCAATAGCTTGAAAAACGTCAAGTTTAAGATTTTGCTTCCATTATTCCCAGTTCTCAGTCTAGTCAAGAATCTGTGGGATGTATTCGAATGCTTGATCCATGAAGGCCACTTCACACAACTTACAAGATATTTTTAGGGCTCTTGTAAAGTCTAAGCCTTGAGAAGTCTCAAATGTTTTGGCCACATAGAAACAGAAGAGCAGCACCTTTACTCCTCAAAATTACTGCAAATTAATCTGTTTTATCGAGTAATTTACCTCTGAAAACCTTTGTCTCCACCAGGAACCTGGGGCTTTAAAAAAAGGGTTTTTCCATTTAAAAAACCCCCAAAAATTTGGGAAAAATTTTGAAAAATTGGCTATGTCATAGGAGCGGGTGGCACCTCTGAGCCTGTACCCATGTCCAGAACGGGCCCCCCGAAATGGCACATTTTAAAAGAAGTGGCTGCGCTTGTGTGGTTACTCTCTATTAATTTCAATGGGAGTTGCAAGTACAACCAAGTGGTTGCATTTGGCCATATATTTGAAGCTCCTATTGTAATGAGTGGAAAGTTACAGGAGCCTGGCGTGTAGGTGCCAGAGGTGGGGCCCACACCTATCGGATGTTCGTGGCATATCCTATCAATTATGCCATCAATGTTTGTTATGGCAAAAGCCCTTTAGTAGAAAAGATATATTTTTAGATTTCTTTGTTCTTTTTGTGTTTTGTATAGAAAACGATTTATATTAGTTTGGGGCAGTAACACCTGTTACCTAAAAGTCTTTGTCACTGAAAGTTGCACACCTTTGTATCTACATCCTGAAAACGGTTAAGCTGAGAGGTTACTATGAAGAGGATTTTAACAATTTTAAATTGTTTTGGAATTATAATAAAATATTTTCAGTAGAAAAACATTCTGATACCATTACCATAAAATTCTTATTAATGATGATAAAAAAAACTGCTGTAAAAACATTAAACTGTAAACATGACTATTGGAAATAGAATGAGGTTATTATAGGCACAGCGCTGGAGCCCTAACACAATAGTACATACAATCAGCAGCTACAACCCTTCTGTGAGATGATCCGTTACCGAGACTTGTTCAAATCAATTCACATGTAGTTTATAAGACCCAGATGGTAATCTCTCCTGTTTGTGCAATCAAAGCAAAACTAATGATACAAGTGCGGACATGGACATGTTCTAAGACGAAGGTCAGACGCCTCCTACTAGAAAATTGGCATATGTAATTTTTCCATTAACCCCTTGAGGACCCGTCGTTTTTTGTTGTTGACACGTTTGTTTTTCTCTCCTCGCCTTCCCAGAGCCATAACCTTTTTATTTTTCCACCTACATAGACACATGAGGGCTTTTATTTTGTGGGACAGGATGTAATTTCTAATGGTGTCACTGTACTATAGAATATACTGGGAAACCGCAAAAAAAATTCCAAGTGGGACAAATTGTGAAAAAAAAAAAACGTATTTTCGCCATGTTTGCGGGTGTTTTGGTTTTACGGCGTTCAATCTTCGGTAAATATGTGTTCTCTGTATTCTACAGGTTGATATGCATCCGGAAATACCAAACAGGTAGGATTTCCATTATGTTTTGGTACTGTAAAAAAATTCCAAACATTTTCTATTTTTGAAATTTGCGCCGCCTTTTTGTGCGACCAATAACTTTTTTGTACTAACGCCTACAGACGTCAACGAGGGGGCATTTTTTTGCGGGCTGAAGTGTACTTTTTATCGCTAGCAGTTTGGAATGCATGCGACTTTTTTGATTACATTTATTCCATTTTTTGATTGACATAAAATGACCAAAAAATGCAATTTTGGCGTTTGGAATTTATTTTCTTTTCCGGTGTTCAGTGTACGGGATAAATTGTTATATTTTTACAGATCGGACTTTCAGACGCGGCGATACCAAATATGTGTAACTTTTTTATTATTTTAATGATTTTATTTGTAAAATGGGGAAAGGGGGGTGATTTGAACTTTTAATACTTTTTTTTTTTTTGTATTTTAAAAAATATTTTTTTTTCACTGAAAACTTTGGGGCCCAAATTGGTTACTTGACCATTTGGGGGGCGATTGTTTATACGGGTCAAATTGCTTTTGCATAGCCCAATTTTTTTGGGGACTGTCCCAAGATGGGGGGTTTTCCCCACTTCCGGGGTTTTTTGGGCCCGGGAAAGGGGGGGGAAAAAACCCCGGGGGACATGGCGCAAGGGGGCCTTTACGGGGCTCCTCGTGCCATGGGGGGGGTCGGATCGCTGAAAGCTATGCTGCGGTAAACGCGATCCCCTTTACGTCGATGCGCGGGCACCGATTTCATTTTTCAGACGCCGCCGCTATTTTTAAAAAGCGGTGTCAAAAAGGGTTTTAAACAGCGGGGCCCGGGAGGGGAAACCGCCAGCGCTGTTAGGGGGCGGGGTTTTTGGGGCCGACCGCCCCCCGCTGACCCCGGGGCGGCTGTGTGGGGGGTCGGGGTAGCAATCCCCGGGAAAAAGGCCCCCTTAGGGGGCCCTGGGACGAAACTCATACGTCCGGGGTCTTTAAAGGGGGTAAAAATTTCTATGGCCTTGAAAAAATACCACAAATACCTGTGTGTATTGTAACTGCATTTTTTTCCTTTTAAAAGTTATTAGGGAAGTGAGTATTTTGACCATATCATTTTTAGCATATTTTCCAACTCCAAGCTGCATGAACTTTAAAGGGGATTTATCGTTTGAGTTGCTCGTGCTTTTCGCTAATTTTAAAAAGATTGAATTAAAACCCCAAGGGGGGTTTTTCCTTCCTCTCAGCAGGTGTGCCCCCCTCCCACGAGGCGTTCTCCCTCCCTTAGGGTGTCTCCCCACCAACAAAAAGTGTCTCCCCCCCCACGAGGCGTGCCCCCCCTCCCACGAGGGTGTTTTCCCCCCCCAAAGGGCGTTTTCTCTCCCCCCAGGAGGATGTCTCTCTACTGAAGAACTGTGCATCATAAAATTTTGTTTGAAAGCAGGGGATGCAGAGGGTTGTCTTTTTTAAAAACAGCTCTGTAGTTTCCTGCATGCTTTTGTCTGCAGCCTTGAGGTCCACAAGCTAAAGCAAGCCCCTTTTATATTTTTTTTTATCTTTGTTTCCCAAATAAAACCCGGCAGGTTTTTAAACTTTCTTTTTGTGGTATTAAACCCAAAAATTTTTACTGAAAAAAGGGCCCCGGCCCTTTACTAAAACTACAAGGACAAATGTCGCTTCAAGAAAAAAGAGGTTGTGTCAGTGATATAGTAAAAAACAGTGGGGGGTTGGGGAAAAGCAAATCAGTTTTTAAAGAGTCCCAATTCTGTAAACCGTAATGATTGGGTTGTTGGTTTTGTGGTGGGGTTTTTTTTGGGTTTTTCCCGGGAAGGGGGTTTTGGGGTTTAGCCCCCCCACAGGGTTTATTCCCCCCCCCCCCTTTAAATTTCTCACATAGTAGAGAGCCCAAAAATTATATTTTTCAATCTTTTTAATGATAAAATTTTCCAATTTCATAGCCCCTTTGTCATGTTTCACCCCTAGAGTATATGCATTGTTTTCACATTTTGTTGGAAGTGTTGGTGGGGGATGTGAGGATGGGACACTATTGGGGGAGCTTTCTGTGTGTTTTTTGTATTTTATATTTTTATTTTAATTTATATATTTTATATTAATATATTAAAATATATAAAAAAAATTATAGATGTCTACACAAAATTTTCATTTATTTAAAATTGTGTACAATTTAAAAAAAGAAAAAAAAAAAAAGCTAAATAAAGTATGCCTGAAATATAAAAGCGCCCCTTACGACACGTGAAAACCCTTTTGTTATAAAATTAAGATGATGATGTCAGAAGGAGGCGGGGTTTTGCATTCGATTGATAAACCCAAAAACGCCTTTTTTTCAAAGTTCAAACTAACCCTTTTGAGGAGGTGAATCAGCCTTTGGCAAAACCCCCTTAAAAAACACCCATTTTAAATTTGGGCCCAGAACATTGACCCTAAAGCTAAAGGTTGAACTTAGGGGTCAGCAGACTTGCTTTCACAATGATTTTAAAGCTCAGAGGGGAGAAAACAAGAGTGTGCAGGCAGCCAATCACAGTTTCAGGGGGCGTGGGCCCTGGGCTTTCCTGTCTGGGGGTATCCCCAAAAGGCTGAATGAAATGTCAGCCAAACCTATCACAGGCAAGGGGGGGGGGGGGGGTTTTAGGGGGCAAGGGAAACGACCAGGGGCGTTTGACCAGCAAAAGCAGAAAAAAGGGGCAGATTTTCAGCGAAGCTGATATCTGCTAAAACCCGGACGAGGTAAAGCAACCCCAAAATTTCCAAAAATGTTTTTTTTTACTGTCCCCTAAAACTGAGACATGATCTTTGTAACGAAAAAACCCCCTTTTAAAGGGTTATTAGACTAAAATACAAATATGTTCCCGGTGATATAAAAGTTTGTAAAAGCTTTTTTTAAAACCTTGTGTGCCCGGAAAAAAAAAAAATTTTTGGGCCCCGCTTATTAGTGAAAAGGGCCCATTGGTTTATGTGTTTTGGGTTAAAGAGGAAGGCTGTGGGGTAATCGGTGCTCCAAAATGGTGCGGGTTTTTGAAAAGGTTTTTTTTGCAGGAAGGGGACAGCAATTAAAGAACCCCCCCCCCCCCCCCCCCCCCTTTTAAATTCCCCCCTTTAAATTTTTGTCCAAAAAAAAGTACCGTGGGAAAACCCAAAACCTTGTGTCCCCGCGCAATAAATTTTGGGGGCGTGGGTTTTTCCCGCAATTTCGCGCTTGTGCTCGGGGGCGGGGGGGCCGGGAGCCGCCGGGCCCAAAAGACTTTCATTATCTTTCGTTTCATTACGCAATTTAAAAATTGAATTGGGCACTTCTTCCCCCCGCGGCCCTTTTTTGGGGAGCAGGGAAGGGGGAAAGGGAATCCTTTGTTCTCTATGAGAAAGGGGGATTACCGTAATGGCTGGGGCGTTTTAGCCGTTTTTTGAGGGGCAGTATGGGGCGAGATAGTCCCGTTTTTTAAAACGTGTGGCATAGCCTTAGGGCCTTTCAAAAAAAATGCATTTTTGGTGTTTTTTTTTTTTTGGCGAAAAGCACACCCCTTAATTTTCTTTTGCTTTTTTCCCAAAAAAAAACACACCAAAACTGCACTGTATGAAAAATGCCTAAAAAAATTAAAGTCTGAAAAAGGTTTTTAAAAATTATTAGGTGGCTTTTTTCCTCAAAATGGACCAAAAAGGGGTCGCACTGTCGGGGGTAGACCCAAAAAATTTTTGAAATATGCTGGGTGTGATCACAGAACCTCAAAGTTTTTGTTTTGAATTTGTCAACGGGTCACCCAAGGAAAACGTGATAAAAAAAAAAAAAAAGTCCCCAAAAAATTTCAGACAAATTAAACAGGAAGCAACTAGGGGGCCATTATCTTCCCAGTGTGTCATTTCTAGAACTGCAATCTCCCCTTTTAGGACCTAAAAGTCGGGGTCTGTTTGGGTAATTTAAGGGGGAACCCCGCCCCCTAGGGAACAAGACAAATAGTACAAGTGATCATTTGCTTAGAGCGATGGTCAAAAAAAGGAAGACCCCCGACGCTACTGAACAAGAAAAATTGAAAAAAGGGAGGAAAAATCAATGTTTTTTCCCCATTTTTAAATTTGGGAAGGGGGAGAGGAGGATGGGGACATTAGACCAAACCCGGGGAAGCAGAAAATTATATTTGGGGAAGGAATTAAAATTAGATGTCCTCCCCTAAAGGTGGTCCAAAAGTATGAGGTTACTAAAGGGGGCCTAGGATGACCCCTGGGGGCCCAAACAGGAGAGAGCGAGAGGGGGAAGTTGAGAGACTCTACAATTAAATTTAAATGGGGTAAGGGAACCCCAAAAAGGGCCCAGTTTTTTGACAAAGGGGAAAGGTTGTGGGTGGGGAGTTTTTTTAAGACAGGGGATGGTAAAGGAGGGGGGAACAGAGTATGTAGAGGCAAAGGGGACAGGTCTGGGAAGGAAGAGAGTAATGGAAAGGGGAGGGGCCGAGTCTAGGGGAGGGGGAGCACAGAGTAGTGGGGAAGGTAAAGGCAGGTTTGGGGGAGGAGAAAATAAGAGAGACCAGAGAAGGTCTAAGAGGAGACACAGAATATAGGGGAAAACAGGGACAGGTCTAGGGGTGAGGAGACAGAGTAGTGGGGAAAAGGTGAGGAAGGTTAGGTGGAAAGGGGGAGAACACACTCAGAAGAAGAGCACAAATAATCGAATGAGATGACAAAGGTGAGGGGGAGGAGGGCAAGTAAAGTGGGGGAAGGCAGAGGAAGGTTTAAAAAACATACATGCCAAAAACCCCCCGTTTTTTGGGGGGGGGGTCCCATTTTGGGGGCCCCCCCCGCCCTCCCGGGGGTTGGGATTCCCCCGCCGCCTGCAGGCCGGGGGGGGTCCTTTTAAAAAACCGGGGCAAGATGCGCTGGTCCTACTCTTGCGAGCCGACCGTCCTACAGGCGGGGCAGCGGCCGCAGCGGCCCTCACCCCCCCGGGGTCTCACTGTCGGGGAGGAGGGAGGAGGGATCGCTCCCCCTCCCCTGTATGTCCCGGGGCCGGTTTTGGGCCCACATACAGTTCAGGGCGCAGGGGGAAAAAAAAAAAAAAGACGGCGGTGCAGGGGAGTGACGCCGGCTGCTTCACTTCCCCCTGCGCCGCTGAAGAGATCGTCCGGAGCGGCCGCGCTGCAGGAGCCTGGAAAGGGTGAGTGGATTTATTATTTTATTTTTTATTAGCTTTAAGGGCTCTACCTGGCAACAATGGGGCACTACCTGGCAAACAGAGGGGCACTACCGGGCAACAGAGGGGCATCTCCCTGGCAACAGAGGGGCACTACCTGGCAACAGAGGGGACATCTCCCTTTGGCAGCAATGGGGGCACTCCATGGCAACAGGGGGGCACTACCTGGCACAGAGGGGGCATCTACCTGGCCAGAGGGGGCCACTACCTGGCAAAAAGGGGGGACATCTACCTGGCAGCAAGGGGGGGCACTACCTGGCAACAAAGGGGGCACAACCGGGCAAGAGGGGGCACTACCTGGCAACAAAAGGGGCACTACCCGGGCAACAGAGGGGGCACTACCGGGCAAACATTGGGGGAAACTACCTGGCACAGAGGGGACATCTACCTGGCTAACAAGGGGGGCACTCCCTGGCTAACAGTGGGGGCACTACCTGCAACAATGGGGCACCTACCTGGCTAACAATGGGGGCACCTACCGGGCTAACAAAGGGGGAAATCTACCTGGCTACAAATTTGGCTCTACTGGCTACAGAGGGGCATCTTTGGCTATAAGAGGGGCATCTACTGGCCTGTAAGGGCACTACCGGGTTTATGGGGGGCTACTCCCTGGCTAAAAGGGGCATCTACCGGGCTTTCTTCCAAACCCGTTATGCAGTTAGGGGGAGTGGGTGTGGCTTTTTGAAGGGGCGTTGGAATACCGAAAATTTGGGCGTGTCATTGCAAATTTTTGCGGGGGCGCGCGTAGCGCGCCCCCCCACTAAAGTCTCCTACTTTTTCATTTTCAAAAGTTGGCAACTATGGTCTAGAAGGATAAGCAGAGTAATGAAGATGAGAGAGGACAGGTCTAGAAGGAGAAGCACAGAGTAGTGGAGAAGCAAAGAGTCATGGAGAAGGCAGAGGACAGGTCTAGGAGGAACACTGGGTAATGAAGAAGGCAGAGGATAGTATAGGAGGAAGAGAGACAGAGTAGTGGAGAAGGCAGAGGACAGGTCTAGAAGGAGAAGAAGGCTAAAGTAATGGAGAAGGCAGAGGGCAGGTCCAGGAGGAGGAAAAGGACAAAGTAATGAAGAAGGAAGAGAGCAGGTCTAGTAGGAGAAGCACAGTGTATTGGGGAAGGCAGAGGACAGGTCTATAAGGAGCACAGGTCTAGGAGAAGCAGCACAGAATAATGGAGAAGCAAGAACAGAGGTCTAGGAGGAGGAGGAGAGGGTAATGAACAAAGTAAAGGACAGGTCTAAGAGAAGAAGCACAGACTGGTAGGGAAGACAGGACAGGTCTAGGAGGAGGAGCACAGCTCTAGAAGAAGCAGCACAGAATAATGAAGAATGCAGATGACAGGTCTAGAAGAAGGCACAAAGAGTAGTAGGGAAAACAGAGAACAGGTTAAAAGGGAGGAGGAACACAGTAAAGTGGAGAAGGTAGAAGACAGTCTAGGGAGGAGACCAGTATAGTGGGAAGGGCAGAGGAAGATCTAGGAGGAGCACTGAGTAGTGCAGAAGGCCGAGGATAGGTATAGGAGGATGAGACGCACAGAGTAGTGGAGAAGGCAGAGGACAGGTCTAGAAGGAGGAACACAGAATAGTCGTTATTTTCATATGAATGATATACAAATAATAAAACCTGGATTATAACATACAAAAATCATTTCCCTCTATACCAATATATACATACCGTTACGTCATGAAGCTTCTAAAATGGCAGTGGCATTGTTATGACCAGCAAAGTAGCCGCCATGTGCAGCCTGGGCAGCAGCTAGAAGGGCTGGGAGTGAGTCAATAAGGTCCTGGTCAGTTGCCACAGGTATCTGGAGCTGACTGCATCCCACAGAAGGGTCCTAAGGCCAACACCACCATCCAGGGCTCCACAGCTGCTGGAGGGTCCATAGAACCAACACCACCATCCAGGGGCTCCAACGGCTGGGAGGGGTCCATAGAGCCAACACCACCAATCCAGGGCTCCCACAGCTGTTGGAGGGGCAATAGAGCCAACCCATCCATCCCGGGTCTCCACAGCTGCTGGAGGGGCATAGAGCCAACACCACCATCCAGAGGCTGCCACAGCTGCTGGAGGGTCCATAGAGCCAACACCAACATCCAGGGGCCCCACAGCTGCTGGAGGGGGCCATAGAGCCAAACCACCATCCAGGGGCTCCCACGCTGCGGAGGGTCCATAGAGCCAACACCACCATCCAGGGGCTCCCACAGCTGCTGGAGGTTACATCCAGCCAACACCACCATTCAGAGGCCCCACAGCTGCTGGAGGGTCCATAGAGCCAACACCACGATGCAGGGGCCCCACAGCTGCTGGAGGGTCCATAGAGCCAACACCACCATCCAGGGCCCCACAGCTGCTGGAGGGTCTATAGAACCTACACCACCATCTAGGGGGGACACAGCTGCTGGAGGGGTCATAAAGCCAACACCCACCATCCAGGGGCTCCCCCAGCTGCTGGAGTGTCCATAGAGCTAAAACCCACCACCATCCAGGGCCCCACAGCTGCTGGAGGGTCCATAGAGCCCAACACCATCAGCCAGGGGGTCCACAGTGCGGAGGGGCCATGAGCCAACACCATCATCCAGGGGGTCCACAGCTGCTGGAGGGGGCCCTAGAGCCCAACACCATCATCCAGGGGCTCCACAGCTGCTGGAGGGTCCATAGAGCCAACACCACCATCCAGGGGCCCCACAGCTGTGGAGGGTCCATTAGAGCCAACACCCCCATCCAGGGGCTCCACAGCTGCGGGAGGGCCATAGAGCCAACACCACCATCCGTGCTCCCACAGCTGCTGGAGGGTCCATAGAGCCCAACACCACCATCCAGGGGCTCCACAGCTGCTGGAGGGGCCATAGAGCCAAACACCACCATCCAGAGCTCCACAGCTTTCGGAGGGTCCATAGAGCCAACACCATCATCCAGGGGCTCCCACAGCTGCTGGAGTGTCCATAGAGCTAACACCACCATCCAGGGGGCCCACAGCTGCTGGAGGGGTCATAAAGCCAGCACCCCATCAGGATCCCCACGCTTCTGGAGGGTCCATAGAGCCCAAAACCATCAACCAGGGGCCCCACAGCTGCTGGAGGTCCAAAAGAGCCAACACCATCATCCAGGGCCCCACAGCTGCTGGAGGGGTCATAGAGCCAACACCATCATCCAGGATCCCCACAGCTGCTGGAGGGTCCATAGAGGGGCCCCACAGCTGCTGGAGGGTCCATAGAGCCAACACCACCATCCAGGTGCTCCCACAGCTGCTGGAGGGTCCATAGAGCCAACACCACCATCCAGGGCTCCACAGCTGCTGGAGGGTCCATAGAGCCAACACCACCATCCAGGGGCCGACAGCTGCTGGTGGTTCCATAGAGCCAACACCATCATCCAGGGGCCGTACAGCTGCTGGAGGGGCCATAGAGCCAACACCACCATCCAGGGGCCCCACAGCTGCTGGAGGGGCCATAGAGCCAACACCACCATCCAGGGGCCCCAGACATGCCCAATTGGGTCCAAGTCTGGGGAATTAGGGGACCAGGGTAGTACATGAAAGTCTCAGTCCTGCTCTTCCAACTAATGTCGGACATTTCTAGCCGTGTGACACGTCACATTGTCTTGCTGGAAGATTTTATCCACTCCAAGGAAGACAATCTGCATGTATGGGTGTACGTGACATGCAAGGATGATTCATACCCAAATTGGTTAAGAGCGCTTTCCACAAAGAGTGTCCCCACAACCAGCTTGTGTTCTTCCAGCAATGGTTGCAGGGTGTTTGTTCCTTGTGGGTCGACATCCCAAACCCCATCTGTCGTTTAAGCAAAAAGTGACTCACTGAAGAAGGCAGCTCTCCCAGTTAGCAAAGGTCCAATTCCGATACGGATGTAAAAATTGAGGCCTTTTCTGCTTAATAGCCCCACACGCAATGGGGTTGACTGAACTGTTGTTTGGGGCTATTTCACACGGTTTTTGCAGGGCGTAATTCCCCCCGCAATTACGCCGTGTGACCCGGGGGCGGGGCAGGAGGGGGGATGAGGGGGGGGCCCGGGGCATTTCGCCGGCCCATAGGACTTAAATTGCCAGGGGCGTATACGCCGCTAGAAATTTCACATGTCTTTAAAAGGGGGGGCGGGGGGGAGGAGACGAAAATTCCATATTTCTCTATGAAAACGGGAAATTTACCGTAAGAAGGGGCCGTTTTCGGCCCGTATAGGGCACTCCGGCACGAAATTACGGACCAAAATTAGGGCCCCATTTTAACCGTGTAACGGGGGCCTTAAGGTCTGGGTCATTTTGGTGGTGAGCGGCTTCCCTGTAGCATGTTGGTCTGCACCTTTCTGGTAGACAGTCACCCCTCACATCAAATGGCATGTGATGCTCCATAGTTTCCACGTCTCTTATTCTCATTGATATAATTTCTCCACTCACGATACTTTCACCACAGCAGCCGCCAACAGGTCACAAACTGCGCATTTTCAGAAATACCAACACCTAATAATCACCCCTTTTTGCTTTCCTAGTGAATTGCTTCTTTTACTCTTGAAATCAATGAGGCATATATGTGCAGACAGCCTATCACACACCTTAAATACCCACCAAGCCAGCGCACCACACGTGACTTCTTCCTTCATGAGCTATGTGCTGCCCACATCAAAAGTAGGAAGTGGTCACAATAATATGACTTGATTACTTGACTCCATATTAGAAAACAGTGAACCAGGAATCTTTTTTTTTCCCCGCTTTTTCTATTTCCCGTAAAGAGAAAGCAATATCAATGGTAGAAAGCAACAATGTATGTATAGCAAGATCTTATGTGCAAATCATTCCAAAAATCACTAAATTAAGCACTTTTTAATTTTGAAGACAAATAAAGGGTAAAATGGGGTGTTATTTGATGGAAGTGGTGGTATAATGATGTCGGCTCACCGCCATGTGACTGTGTACAAGAAAAGAATATAATCCTACAGTATTTATAATATAATAATTTATCACATTTCCTAATATAATCTGACACTGACCAAGAACAAGCAGAAAATTTCTTATCGTGCACAATCATGAAATCCTGGCTGTTTTGCAATGCTGAAAACACAAAAAGAGGTAAAGTGTTATTTCAAAGGATCTGGGTAAGTTTGGGGGCCTGGGCAGGGAAATGGCAGATGAGGGTTTTAAAACAGAAAATCAAGGTTTTTCAATGGGGAAGGAAAACCATTACATGATTTCATGTTAAATGGAGAAACGCTGGGAAAAGTACTGGGGGAAGGACTTGGGAATCCTGGTGGCAGTAAACTTAAAATTTTAAGCCAATGTAGGGGAGCGCTGCCAAGGAAAATAGGATAGGGGGTGTATTAAGGGGCAAGATTTTGTGAGAACATTATTTCCCATTATAAAAGTCACTGGTAAAACCCACATAAATATCAGGGACATTTTTGGGGGCCCCATTTCAAAAAAAAAATACATTGTAGAGCTTGAAAAAAGTTCAAAGGCGGGGCAAAAAAAATTAATACTTAGGACTGCAATCCCCAGAAAAATTAGAAGTTTTGGGTTATTTATTTTAAAGGCTCACAGAAAAATCTAGAACCCCCCCAAAAATGAATAAAACTACAAATTTTTTTAATATACAAAACTCCCTATACAAAAAAATTGTGCAATAAACCTTCCCTATACGGTCAAATACCAAGTATAGAAAACACTAGAGAATAACTTAGAAAAAACACAAGAAAAAATTACAGCTAAAAAACACATGTATAAAGTAGGGCCCAGTGTAGGGCCCTAATAAATGGTACGCTGATTATTAACATTGTTTATATATAAAAGATGCCTAAATAGGTCACATGTGAACCTATCCAAAAGGGGGGGCACCCCCCCCCGAAAGGGCGACCCCATGCCCGAAGGGTGTCCCTCAATTAAATAGAAAAGAAAAACAAGCAGTGAAAAAAGAAAAAATACACTGATATTGGACAGAAAAAAATTTCAAGTCCACAAAAAATGTCCCCACGCGTTTCACCAGTAAAGAAAAAAAATGGTTCATCGGGACAAAAAAACTTCTAACCCCAAAATAAGGTGGTGATGATACTGGTAGCCGATAGGGATGATACAAAAAGAATACTTGAGGTCTGCGTTATATATATCACGTACTTCAGAACCGTGGGTTAAGAATTATTAGGCCTTTCTGGCCATACGTTGATACTGTGTTTTTGATACTGTATAGTATCTTGTCTTCTTTATCTAGGTTTTGTTTAGGTGTTTTCTTTACTTTGGTATTTGAAGTTAGGGAAGGTTTATTGACTTTTTTTTTGTTTCAGGGGGGTTTTTTTAATTATATTTTAAAAATTTTTTTTTTTTTTTTTTTGGGGGGGGGGGGGTTTTTAGATTATTCTGTGAGCTGTATTGTTTTGGTCCCGACGGTATCTTTTTTTTTCTGTGGGACTTTTATTTTGTTTTAAAAAAAGGGGCAGACAGCTTTTAGGGGGATAATAAATTTTCAAGGGGCAAATATGGATTTCTCCAAGATTTCTTATCCCCCGGGCTGTATCTAAACAAGGGGGGGTTCCTTTCATCTAAGGGAAAAGAGATTTTACATAAACCATAAAAAGGGGGTTTCCCCTTTACTGTAAGAGCAGTGGGGACTGAAAAACTCTCTGCCAGAAAATTTTGTCTGGTGAATTTACTAAAAGAGAAAAAAAAGGGTCTGGATACTTTTCTAAAATGTAAAAATATAACAAGTTTTAGTGACCAGGTTTTGGGAAAAGGGGTTCTGGTTTACATTTCTAGTTTGTAAAAATTATAAAAAATTTTAGTGACCGGGATCTGGAGAAGGGGGTTGGATACATTTTTAGATGTAAAAATTTATAAAAATTTTTTAAAAGTGACCAGATTCTGGGGAAGGGTCTGGGAATTTCTAGATGTAATAATTAAACAGTTATAGGGGCCCAGGTTCGGGGAAAAGGGTTGGAGACATTTCTAGATTTTAAAAATTTTAAAACAAGTTATATTGCCGGGGATTTGGGAGAAAGGGTTGGATATATTTCTGTTGAAATTTAATTTTTAAAAAAGTTTTTAGTGCCCAGGTTTTGGGGAAAAGGGGTCGGGGAGGACTTTTCTAGATGTAAAAATATAACAAGTTATATTTGCCGGGAAATTCGGGAAAAAGGGTTTCGGGGAACTTTCTAGATGTAATAATATACAAAGTTTTTAGGCCCCGGGCATTCGGGAAAAAAAGGGGGTTGGATACATTTCTAGTTGAATAAAAAAAAACAAGTTAAGTAAACGGGGGATTCGGGGAAAAGGGGTTTCGGGTTTACATTTCTAGATGTAAAATTTTTAACAAGTTTTTAAGTGACCAGGATTCTGGAGAAGGGTTGGAGCCATTTTTTGAGGGAAAAATATAACAAGTTAAGTGACCAGGATTCTGGAGAAGGGTCTGGGACATTTCTAGATGTAATAATATAAAATTTTTATGTGCCCGGGATTCGGGGGAAAGGGGGGGGTCTGGTTTACATTTCTAGATGAAAAAAATTAGAAAAATTTATAGTGCCCGGGGGATTCTGGAAAAAGGGGTCTGGGAGAATTTCTAGATTTTAAAAATTTGAAAAAGTTATAGTAAAGGGATTCTGGAAAAAGGGTCTGGATTTTTTTCTAGATGAAATTAATATAACAAGTTTAGTGACCAGGATTCTGGAAAAGGGTCTGGTTACTTTTCCCTTATGAAATTTAATTTTAACATGTTATAGTGACCAGGTTTTTCGGGGGAAAAAGGGGTTGGGGGAACTTTTTTTAGATGTTTTTAAATAGAACAATTTATAGTGAAAGGGATTCTGGAGAGGGGTCGTTGACCCAGAGATTTATTTGATCCCCAGTTTGGGAGTTGGGAAGGAATTTTTTTTTAAAAATGGGGAAAAATTTTGGCTTCTCCCTCAGGGGGGTTTTTTACTTTCTTCGGGGATTAACCCTTTGTAATTTAAGTGAAAGAAAACATGTATTGTGTAAATTTCCGCCCCCTTGGCCTGTGTATTTAATATCTTTTTCCCCTTTCCATAGCCCCCCCAGGGGCCCATTTTTCCCGAACTTGATTTTTTTCCTTTTTCCCCCCTTTTCTGCAGGATTTTTATAGTACTTTCCCCTTTTTTCCTTGACAATTTCCCTTGTGTTTTCCTTGCTCCCCAAACAAACCTTCCTAAAAAACCAGGATTGATCTGGGGTTTCTGCCAGTGGGGGAGCCTATGTCAATGATAGAAGGAAAAGGACGGGGTTTACCCTGAAACAGGACTCCCTGAATCTGGGGGGAAGAGAAAAGGGGACTTCATTTCGGGAAAGTAAAACGTTACAGGGAGGGTGATAAAGGGAGTAGAGCGCCGCAATCATGCTGGGGTCTCAACATCCAGGGCTGGGGGCCCAATGGGTTTTAAAAGGGAAGGGGGTTTTTTTTGCAAGAGCTCGGGGCCAGGGCGTTTGCGCTTTTTCTCCCCCAGCCCAAGCTCCCCCCGCTATCCCCCAAACTTTCTATAAAAAAAACATGGAACCACGGAAGTTAGGCTTTTCAGTTTGCTACTAAAGTGGTGTCTTTAAAAATCTTTGTAAAAATGTAGGAAAAAGGTAAATAAAGAAAAAGGGTGAATGCCCAACCCCCCCCAAACCCCTTTTTTTTTCTTTCCCCTTATTTTGCGGAAAAACCCACTTTTTACGCCATTTTTTTGGTTGAAAATTGCTTATCGTACCCCAAAAAAACTAGGCGCTTTAAATAGGTGGGAAAAGGAAACTTTGTAAGGGCCCTAATTTGGTGCACTGTGCACCCGTCGTAAAATGGGGCCTTTTTGAGGCGCCTTACTTTGTTACGCGCCCCGGGTCAGGCAAGGGGCCTTTCGATAGACGTTCCCCAATTACTACCAATGATATGCTTTTTGCCGGGGTGTTGAGAAATGCCCCCCTTTTTTGATACGACCCCCCCCTTTTTTGATCCAATCCCCCCTTTTTTTATGGAATCCCCCTTTTTTTGGAAAACGATGCACCCTTTTTTGATCCCAAAGCCCCTTTTTTGTGCGATGCCCCTTTTTTTTTTTTTTTTTAAATATATTTTTTTAGGCATGTATAAAAATCTTAACAATCAGCATTTCAAAAATTTAAAGAAAAACCAAGTCCCCAAAAATTTTTCCCAGGGGTTATAAGCAATTTTAATAACAAAAAACCTTGGCCTTTTAAAAGGTAGAATCCCCCGATTTCCCATAATGTTACATAATTATTTAAAAACTGCCTTTCCTTGCCGGGTTAGGATTTTGTTTCTCGGTTTAATTTAGGCTTCTTGTTTAAAATGTCATTCCCCTTACTGAGGGAAAAATTTAAAAAAAGGAGAAACTATACCAAACCCTTGTTTATAAAAAAAAAAAAAAACACCACAAAAGCCAGGTCTTTTTTTCTGTCCATATGTTTTTTCCACAACTCGTAAAGGTGAGCATAAAGGCGGGGGATCAAATTTTAAAAAGGAATTAAGGTTATGTGCCCTTTACCCGTGCCCCCTGGGGGCTGTAACCTGCCCTTTGGGATCCCTTTGGTTTCCCTTAGGAGAACTGGAAAAATTGGAAGAGTCTAGTGTTTTTCTTTATTTGGGGCCATTGTGTGTAGAAATTTCTCGATAAAAGGTTTTTCCTTTTTTTTAAAAAACTTCCCGCTAAAAACCTCTTTTTAAATTTCCCAAGATATTTTGATCCCCAATGATATATTTTTTTTTGCCCCTATTGCCTTATAAAGGTTTTGAAATTAATTCCACCCCTTTGTTTTTAATTTACCTCATTTGCATAGTCAATCCCCAACCCATTTTTTTCCTTTTCCTAAAACCCAAATTTTTTGAAATTTTTTGATTATGTATTTATTTTTTAATGTTTGCGAAAATTTCAGTAATATTTTTTTGTCTTAAAAATTTGTACTACACCCCCTTTCAAAGTTTTCCCTTCCCCCTTTCCCCTTTCGTACATTTTGTACCCTAAAAAGTGCAGAAAGATTAAATCTGCAAGTATTGTTAAAATCGGGGGAAAGGGTACCCCAAATTTTCCTCTTAAACCTTTCCTCAAATTTTTTCCCATCTTATTATCAGTTAAGTGGAAGGGGAAATTTTCTGAAGTTTTTTTCCCTTGTTTTCTCCACGTTTTAAACCCATTATGGTCTTGCCTACCGGGAAAAATTTTTTTTATGATCCCATATGGGAAAGATCTTGGAGCCCTCAACGGAAACCCCATATCTTTTTCTTAACTCCTTCCAGGTGCCACTGTATCCCTTAAAGCAAAAATGTTTTAAAAAAGGGTGGATTTATTTGCAAATTTTTGTAAGTGAAAAAATCTTTGGGCGCTTTTTTCCCTTTCTAAAAATTTTTTTTTAAGCACAATCCGAATAAAAGTTTGTCTGATGAATTTTCCCTTTTTTGATGGGGCCTAGTTAAACAAAGCGATATTATAGCCCTTAAGTTTTGGTTTGATTTTGGACACCTCCGATTTTGGTGCTTGTAAGTTTTGGGAGAGCTATTCTTGCTTTTTTCCCCCTTTCCAAAAAAAACTTATTTTTCCCATTTTATTATACCTTTTGAAAGTCCCCATGAAAGCAATAAAATTGGAATTGTTTGCAGTGGGTATAGCCCAAACGTGCGAAAAAAAATTCTTTTAGAAGGGATTCGCCCCTGGGGATAGAGGAAGGGCCTGCCAAAAAACCCGGAGTTCTCTTTTAATTTTTTTTAAAGATGGGAAAGGGTAATTTAATTTATAGAAAAACGAGGGGACAAGGGACCCAAATTTTTAAATTTCCCAAATATTTAATATATCTTTTTTAAATTTTTATCCCTGTGCTCTTTTCCCCCCCAATTTTTTTTGGGGCCCCTTTTAAATACCTTTAAAAATTCACAAATTTCACGATTGATGGATACCCCGAAAATTTTTTTTTTTTTTAACCCCAAATTTCGTCAGCAATCCAAAAAACTTTTGGGGAATTTGCGGGATTTGGGGTTTTCCAAAAAACAAAAAACACATTTATCGGCAAAAACAATTAATTTTATTCAGTTTCTCCCATTTTTGATGCCCTCAAAAATTTTTTTGGGAAACTTCCAATATCGCAATAATTTGGGTCAAGCGTGAGATTTAAAAGCTTTGGCGAGAGTGGAAGCCTTGCCTGTCCCCTTGTGTAAACTAAAGGTTCTGATCGAAAACCCGGGGGTTTTCAAGAATTTCCCTCGGTTTTTTATATTAAAACCCAAATTTAGGTTACAATTTTCCCCCCTTTATTCCAAATTTGTTAGAAAACCCCAAAGTTTTCCGGGCCCAAAGGGGCACTATCAAAAACCCTTTTTTTGTGTCTAATGGGCAAATAGCGCCCTGGTACCTTTGGTTCACCTCCCAGTGCTTTTACATCCAATTTCTCCCAAAAAACCCTTTTCCCTTTTTTAATTACTCCCCCCCTACCCCCTTTCAAATCCCACCGTGTCCTGCCCCTATTTTAAAACTGGGAGTATTCCGCCAATCTATTGGCCATTAATTTAAAGTGAGTTGATATTTGTTTTATAATTTTATATTGGGCTGTATGATTTTTCCCCCCCCTTTTGTGAGGGGGGCCCTTCCCCTTTTCCGGTTTGTACTTTTATGAAGGGCCCTAAATTTTCCCCATTGGGGAAACCGCTCCCCTTTTAAAAAGTCTAAAAAAAAAATCAGCTAAGATTGGTGATATCTGGGGCTGTAGGATTTTATAAAAAAATTTTGCCGGGATATCCATCGGGGGCGCTTTTCCCCCAATTCCCCATTGTTTTTATTGTTTCCCCGTACTTCCCCCCCCCCGGGGTCACTGGGGGGGAAATTTAATTTTTGTCGTTGCCCCAACTGATTTTTTTAGGTATCTTGAAAATTTTTCTAAAAGGCTTTTACTTTTTGTTTTGGGGTCGAATTTTTCGAATCCCCGGTTTTTGGGTTTCGGTAATTTTCCCCCAAAAAAGGGTGTTGACTTTTTTCGGGGTCGTGGCCAAAACCCTTGTTTCCCCCTTTTTCAGTGATACAATTCCCCCCGTGTTCCCCCCCGGGGGTTTGCCAAAACTTGCCCAAAAAATTTGCCTGATTTGTTACCCAAAAAGAAATAAAACCCGCCTCGAATTTTTTTTTTGTACAAATTTTTCCCTTTTTTCTAACCAGATTTCAAACATGTTTTTCTTCCTTTCCATTTTGCTTATTTATAAATTGACGTTTCTCTTACAAAGTTTGGGGTTCCTCTTTTGGGGTCTACTAAATTCCAAATATTTCTTTTTAACTAACTTTTTGTAATGGGAAATGTGCTAATGGGCCTTCCCTAAACACCGCCTTTGGGGTCTCCCATAGCCCCCGGGGATTATTACCCGGGCCTTTGTTGGCAAAAATTAAAAATTTTAGAAACCCTCCCGGGGTCATCCCCCTTAAAGGATTTATCCCCCCTAATGTTGCCCGGAAAAACGCCCTATTACAATCTTGGCCCCCTGGGGAAAAGTGTGGGTAAATCAAGCACTATAGGGCATGGTCAGATATAATGTTTTCTTTATGTCTAATTCTATTGCTCTATCTATCAAGTTATTTGGGGGGACCAGGGGAAAATTTTTCTTTCTTTACCCCGGATTGATGTACATTTTAAAAAAAAAATTTTAAAATCCCCTACTTTCCGGATGCGGGTTTTAAACTCCATTTCATCCCCTTAAACCCCGGTTTTCGACCCAAAATTTTTTAAAAAACCCCCTTTTCATTCGCCAATTAGAGCTTGAAGGGTTTTTGTTTGCCCCCCCTTTTTTTTAACGGGTGCCCCCCCTTTTTTAAAGTGGTGCCCCTTTTTTGATACGAGGGGCTCTTTTTTGATTTCGATGCCCCCTTTTTTGATTTCAAACCCCCCTTTTTTTTTATGCAATGCGCCCCTTTTTTGATACGATGTGCCATTTCAGGCCCCATTAAAATAAACTATTGGGAAGGGTTTCCTGGGGCGCCAATTCTTAGAAAGTTTTTCGGACTTTCGGGCGCAAATTTACACTGATTTAATTTCGCCCCAAAACTGGCATAGATACGCCACTTTTCGGACATGTCGCCCTAAATACATTGCAGTTCTGATTTTGCTTCCTTTCAGAATTAGAGCAGTTTTTATTTCCTGCTTATGTAACACAAGCTTCACTAGGGTTTTTGACCCCCCTTTCTGCTTAGCAGCCCTGGCTGGATTGTGATGTCACTCCCTGCTGTGTCTCGTCAGCAACTAAGAGCTCTAGATTCTTGAGGCTTAAAAAAACATAGGGATGGAAAATTTTTTGCTTAAAGGAAATATGTTTTTTATTGGGGATGTTTTTTTTTTGGAAAATTAATTTAAAAAATCAAATTTTTTTATCTTTTTTTAAAAATGCTGAATTTTTCCCCTTTGGGTTTTGTTTCTTACTGACAAACTTTAACCCTTTTTGTGCTCGGGAAACCTTGTGTTTTTCTGCTAAAACCCCCCCCAATTTGGGTAGCTAGGGAAAAGCAGGGGTGAATTGTTTACTCACTTCTGTAGAGCCGCCCACAGGCCCCCAAAAGGAATTTGGGGGCCTGAAGCTGGGAGGAAAACCCCCCACAGCCTGTACAGGAAGTAGGAGCCTGAACTGTAGAACCCCACAGCCTTTACGGAAGTGGGAGGGCCCGAAGTGTTTGAACCGCCCCCAGTTGTACGGGAAATGGGGGCCTGAAAACTGTAGAACCGCCCCCAGCTTTTGCGGAAGTGGGAGTCTGAAGCTGGCTTTGAAAAAATCCCCTTTTAAGGCCCCGGTTTTCTTTTTTCATTTATTTTGTTTCCATTTTTTTTCCATTATTAATTACCTGCTAACATATATTAGGGCTTGTTTTTTTGTCTGACAATTATTTTTATTGCCACTATTTAACACATCATATAATGTCTGGAGGAGCCGAAAAAATTCTTTATGGATTGGAATCGGAAAACAAAATGCAACTGGGAGAGGGGGTGGGTGTTTATTGAGTACATATCAAATTTATATAGTTTACACTATTTTTTTACAAATTTTAAAAAAAAAAAATTTTTGCAATCGCCCTTTTTCTAAAAGGCTCATTTTTCTGCGGGGGCTCATTTGGCTCATTTTTATTCTTACCAGTTTGTGTTTTTTTTTTACATTTTTTATCAGGAAACAGAATGACCAAAAATACCACAACTGTGGCATTGGGTATTTTTTTTAGGGTTTGTTAAAGGGGGCCCCCGGAAAAATAACATGATTTTTAATTAAAACAGTTTTTTTTTTAAAAAGTGCAAACAATGAAAGTTTTTAACATTTTTTTTATGGGATATTTAGGTTTGGAAAAAAAAAAAAACAAGTGATCCTTTAATTGCTTGTAATATATACTGCAGTACTCAAGTGATTTCAGTGATCTCCTATTACAAAGGTTTCAAAATGAAACAAACTTTTTAAAAAATTTTGAAAAAAAAGTTTTTGTTTTTTTAAAAAAACAATACATAGCTAATGACATTGTATACAGATAGTTTTAATAGATAATAGATAATAAAAAGAAAGATAGAAAAAGGAAAAGGGAATTAGATAATAAAAATACATACTAGAAAAGACATTTGTACAAAATAAATAGATAGATATGAATGGGATAATAGATAGATAATATGAATAGAAAAGATAGATAGATAGAAAAGAAAAAAGGGATGGGGAAATTAGATAGATAGATTAATAGAAAACATAGCTAATAGAAAATTGTATACAGATAGATAGATAAAGACAAATAAATAGAAAGATAAAAAAGATACCTTGTCATACCCTTTTCCCTCCCTTCCCCTGAAGTTTCGGCCTTTGCCTGTTTGGGCCGTTTGTTTTTTTCATTTTCTGATCCCCTTCGCCCCTTTGGGAGTCCTTTAACTGAATTTTTTTCCTTTCACGCCCCCAACAAACAAAACAAAACCTTGAGCCACCAAGCCCCAAAAAGGGGAACAAAACAAATATTTGAAAGGGCCACAAAAAAAAACCCACTGCCCCTTACAACAGATTTTTTTAAAAATTTTTTAAAATTGCTTCTTTATATTGCTTTAATGTTCACCTCAGGGGCAGGGGGCCCACCTCACTCGGGCCTGCCGTGTCCCCCCCCTACTTACCCCCGCGCTGGGTTTGCTGCCCCCATCTCCCGGTGGGTCGTCCCCGCTCTCTAGGGCGCGCAGGGCCTGTAAAATTTTAAAAGGGGCCAAAGGGGCCCCGGGAAATTTTGGGTTTTCCCGGGTCCTGCACTTTTTTTAAAAGCCTCCCCTTCCTGAGTCTTGTGCCAGATTTTTTGTGCCTTTTGCCTATAGAGAAAGGGGTTCCTTGAGCCTTGTCGCCCTTTAAAACCGTGTACTGTACTGCCCCCAAGCTTCCGTCCTTCGCCCACGCCCCTTTCGGGCACCCTTTTCCCCGCCCCCTACTGCCTTTTCCCCGAAAAACTCTACGTCTACAAATTCGTACCACGCTCCCCCCTTTTGGCTGCCACGCAAGCAAGCCCACTCCATGGAAGCGACCTGGTATTTTTTCCCGCCGCACAAGTCCACCCCCGCTTTGCGGGGGGCTCTGGTGAAAACGGGGTGCTATTTCCCGATTCCAGTCCCTGGTTTTGGCTTATGCCATCGCTTCGGTTTTCCAGCGGATCCACTAAAACCCTTGTCCGTGACCCCTATCTTTCAAACGAGTTCTGCTTTCTGATTTAAGACTAATATCCAAAACTCCAACTTCTGTCTCATGGGTGTTACTTGCGTTGCACCAGTTCTCTGAAATGCACTACCCAGGAAAATCAGATTACAGCGCTCCAAAAAAACATACAATAATTTAACCCCCTTTCCACATTTGACAAACCCATTGTCAAGGTCCGGTAGGGGTTTCCCGCAAATTGAAAGTATGGTAAAGTCATGGGTATCCTTTTTCGAGCTCATAAGAGCTCGCAAATCCCCGGGGAAGGGGGCCACGGTTTTTTCCCGCTGGCAACATGCCGATTTCCCCCAACCGGAGCCCCACCGAATTAACCCTTTTATTATCTCGACCTATCCTGGTTTCCCATAATTAAGTGCCGGCAGGAGGATTTAGCGCCCCCTGCCCGCACCCGCACAGTAAGGGGGCGCGGAGCGCTGCCCTGGTCCCCCAAAAACCCAAAAAACCGGGGTGCTTTTCTAAAGCATCCCGCTGCCGGGACGTACCAAGCGCGCAAACTTTTTGGGGATGGTGGGGGTTTACGTCACCATGGAGGGCCCTTTTAGAGCAGTAAAGCCTTTTATTTTAAACTTTACATACCATCTAATTTAAAAATTTTTTCTTATTTTTTTTACACCTTAAACTTAGAATTTCCGGGAAAAAAAAACATAAAGTTAACAGAGCTTAAAGGGGTTTTCCCCACAACCCTTTATTTTAACTTACCCAAACCCCGTTTTTCCTTTGGTTTTTAGTTTTAATTCCCGGGGGTGTTTTTGGGTTCCACAAAGGGGCAGTAGAAGCCAGGCTGTAACTATAGCAACCAGTGGCCTTTGGGAGCCCCACAGGAAAAGAACAAAAAAGGTCTGTAAAATATAAACGACCTGAGGAGCTGATTTCAGCCCATACGGAAGGATATCCCAGGGAAAAGGGAAGGGCACTGTTTAAAAAACAATATATTTCCCAAAAGGGCTTGTTTTTGCAAAATCTTTAACAAAAAAAAAAGCAGCAATCCCCGTGTTTAGACAACCCCCTTTTAAAATTTAGAATTTCCCCAAGAGGGAAAAATGATTAAAATTGAAAATTAAAATAAAAATTATCTCCCCCCCCCAAAATGATTACCTTTTATGCAGAAACTGAAGATCAAATCACGAGTGGTTTTTTCCCTCAAAAAGGAAAACCCCAAATCTGTGGTCATAAAAACTCCCAGAAGTGCGACCCAGGTTTTTTTTGGGTCCTCCTTACTGGGCCCCAAAAAAGCGGGGCGCTCCCCGGAGGAAGAGAGAAGGAGACATTCTGTAGGTCATAGAGAACACAATAGAGGAGAAATATGACAAAGGGGGCCAAAAACATGACAATAAAAATAGAACCAAACAAGGCCTATTAGGGGTTGTTTACATTTCGTTTTTGGATCCTGTTGGGTCTTAAAATCCGATTTTGGATCTGTGTTTTAACCGAAAAAACGGATCCAAAAAAGCTCAGCAATAACATGTAAAACACTTTCCCAAACATGCTTTTGAATGCCCCAGGATCCCCATACTAAAAAAATTTTTAATAGGGCTCCTGGGTGCGTCTTTCGGGCCAAAAATTTACATGTCAAAACTTGAACGGGGTTTTGAAAGACGCAGTTTGACGTTTTTTGGGGTATTTTTTTGATCCGTGTTGGATGTAAGCAGGGGAAACACCCAAGTTTTTTAAAAAGGGTGCCCCTTTCAGACCAACAAGTCCCAAATTTTTGGGAAAGGAAACCGAAAGACGCAGTGAGGGGCACTCAACGGGGAACACTTTGGAACCCGATGCGTGTCCATAAAAAAAAGAAAGTAAATCACACTGCAATGTGTTAATACGGGGTTTTGGGCTGTTTTGGGGCCCCACAATCGGGTCCCAAAAAACCCGCTAAAAACTTTTTATTACACAGACGCAAAAACGCCCTGTGAACATACCCTTAGACTTATTTTTTTAAGTTCTATTATAATACCATACATTGTGATATTTTGTCATTGGGTTAATTAACTTTCCCATACTTTGATTGGCCACTAACAAAAATACGAAGGGGGGGACTAAAAAAGGGGGTTTTTAAAAAAATTAAAATTTAAATTTCCTTTTGGAACTCTTCCCCAAAAAACTATCGATTTTAAACCCCCCTTTAAAACTGGGCCCAAAAATTTTTGACTCTTTCTTTATTCCTCCCGTCTTCCCCAAAAGTCCCTGAAATTTTTTTTATTTTTTCATCTACAAACATATAAGGGCCCTTTTTTTTTTGCCGGGGCAATTTATACCAAATGACCTACGTTTTCAGGGGAAACCCAAAAAAAAAATTCTAAGTGGGGTGAAATGTGAAAAAACACATCATGTTTGGAGGAATTTTGGGGGGGGGGTTCTTTTTCCCGGTGTTTAAAATTTTTCAAATTTAAAGAAATTTCTGTATTCTGCAGATATATACCATTCTGTATACCATTCTGGTGATACTTTGTTGTGTCTTAGTACAAACATTCTCGGTTTCACAAATTTGTGCTGCAGCAGCGTTTATGCAACCAATCACTTCTTTGTTTTTCCACCTATGGACCCGAGTGCAAATGCATTTTTTGAAGGCATCCTTGCCTTTTTTTTTGCTAAACCTTTTGGGGGAAAAAAGCGACTTTTCCCTTTTTTAAAAACATTTTTATTAAGAAGTTTTGTTTTGTCTAATACAAAAACCCAAAAAAAAGCATAAAAAGCAAACTTTCAAAAGAAAATGCAAGGTAAAACAAAAAAATAGATCCACTTTCCCTTTTGGTATTAATTTTCATAAATTAAACCCTCAAAAACCCTGGGGGAAAAATAAAAAAAAAAATAAAAACATAAAAAAAAAATAAAAAGGGGGGGGGGGGGTAACAAAAAAACAAATAGGGAAAAATTTTTTTCAGCTTTTTTTTAAAAAAAAAAAATTGAAAAAATCTCCAAAAAAGCCTCCAACCTCATGTTTCTTTTTTTTTTTCAAAAATTTTTAGGGGACGTAAAAAAAACCAAAAAAAAATTTTTTGTTTAAAATGGGGAAAAGAAGGTGAATTTTAAATTTTTTTAAAAATTTTTTTTTTTATTTGGGTTTTACAAATTTTGCACCCATAAGGGTTTCTTACCACTAGGGTTTCCCCGGTTTATAATTTTCCCTCTTCTGCATTTAAAATAAAAAAGCAAAGGGGGGTTTCAAGATGGGGGGTTCTTTAAAACCCCCCTTTCCCGCCTAGGGGGGAGGAAGTAAAAAGGGCCCTTTAAAATTGGGAGCTTTTTGGGAACCTTTTTTAGGCCCTTTTTAGCTGCTGTAAAAGATTTGGGACCTCAAAGACTCACCACAGGGGTTTTAAGAAGGGGGGGAAACCCTTTCCCCATTAATTTTTAACCCCTTTGCATCAAAGGGTTTTAAAAAACAGGGGTCAAGCTGGATCCATTCCCCCGCTTTTAAGTGGGAAATCAGCTTTCAATTAGCATCCGGGACCACCCCCTATGGGAGCCAACTTACAAGTAAGCTCCCCTACATGGGAAAATTACGACAAAAAAGGGCGAAAAAATGCAACCAATGTTTGAAAAAGGGTTTCCCTGCTCAAATCCCCCCCCCTGGGCAGATTTCTGCCTAAAGCAACAGGTTTTTTTAAACCCTTTTTTTTCATTAAAAAAAATATTACAATTTAGGGTTGTTGCTAGAGTTACAGCAGCAATAGATGGGGTGCTACTTTTGGGGGAAACAGTGTTTACTTTGGTTTTTATGGTACTTTTTTTTATTTTTTACAGCATTTCCGCCGCATAAATCAAAAAAAGACTATTGGCATATTTCAATATTTTGGGATCATTTTTCTAAAATCCAAAAAGCAGCCCCACATAAAAGATGAAAAAAGTCTTGTTATAGTGACAATGGTCATTGCTCAGGATGTGCTGGATCTAATAAGCAACAGCCTCTATGTATGTTCCATAGAATTTGTCACGGTATCTCATGGTCACATAGGGGCAGTACCAATGTTGGCGCCTCTATTAAATAACACAGCCAAAGCTAAGTGCTGTGTATAGGAATTTAAAAAAGACTACTCCTGTCTCTGACCCTCAGTGGCCACCAGTCTCTGACAGCCAGGTATCCGACCATCACCCACCTGACCACTTGGGCACCTAGTTTATACCAGGGTCACAAATGTGCAAGGTGTGAGATAAATGTAGGACCAATCTATCACCAATATTTCTTTTCTACCATGAAATCAAAATAATGAAACATATAAGGCTATGTTCAGGCATTTGCCCGGCGGTCCGGGCCGCAGGGCCGGCTCGGATCACCCGCCGAGGGGACCAGTGTTACCCCCCGGCGGGCCCCGAGTCCCGGCGCCGGTCTGTGGCGCGCAACAGGAGCCACAATGGTCGCATCAGCGACCGGACCCCTGTACCAGAGGGCCGACAGGCCCCCCTCGCCACACGACTGCATGGCCGGGTCACCGACCCAGCCATGCAGCCATCACGGCCGCCGCCTGCACCGCGCGGTGCAAGCAGCGGCCGAGGCTGAACAGCTGGGATCTACTGATCCCGTCTGTCAGCTCCCAGGAGGCCGCGGGGCAGGTGCGCGATGTGATGACGTCATCGCGCGCCCGCTCCGCGTCCTGCACACTGCTGCCGGTGGCCTCCGGGGAAGAAGATAGAAGAGGAAGCAGAGACCACAGGTAAGTATAGTTTTTACTTATTTTTTAAAAACTACTGCCCTGGCTACCTGTATACCTGCCTAGCTATATACCAGCCCTGGCAAACCCTGTATATACACTGCCTAGCTATATACCAGCCCTGTATACCTGCCTAGCTATATACCAGCCCTGGCTACCTGTATACCTGCCTAGCTATAAACCAGCCCTATATACCTGCCTAGCTATATACCAGCCCTGGCTACCTGTATACCTGCCTAGCTATATACCAGCCCTGTATACCTTCCTAGCTATATACCAGCCCTGTATACCTGCCTAGCTATATACCAGCCCTGTATACCTGCCTAGCTATATACCAGCCCTGGCTACCTGTCCTGCCTAGCTATATACCAGCCCCCTGGCTACATTATACCTGCCTAGCTATATACCAGCCCTGTATACCTGCCTAGCTATATACCAGCCCTGGCTACCTGTCCTGCCTAGCTATATACTAGCCCTGGCTACCTGTATAACTGCCTAGCTATATACTAGCCCGGTATACCTGCCTAGCTATATACTAGCCCTGTATACCTGCCTAGCTAAATACCAGCCCTGTATACCTGCCTAGCTATATACCAGCCCTGTATGCCTGCCTAGCTATATACCAGCCCTGTCTACCTGTATACCTGCCCTGTCCTACCTATATACCTGCCCTATCTAGCCTATATACCTGCCCTACCTGTTATACCAGCCCTGTCTAGCGATATACCAGCCCTGTCTAGCTATATACCAGCCCTGTCTAGCTGTATACCTGCCCTGTCTAGCTGAATACCTGCCCTGTCTAGCTGTATACCTGCCCTGTCTGCCTATATGCCTGCCCTGTCTACCTATGTGGCCCTGTCTATATACTGGCCCTGACTGGCTACATACTGGCCCTGCCTGCCTACATACTGGCCCTAGCTGGCTAATTACTGCCCCTGGCCCTACCTGGCTAATTACTGGCCCTACCTGGCTAGTTACTGGGGGCAGACCTAGCTACCTGGCTGATTACTGGGGGCAACCCTAGCTACCTGGCTCGTTACTGGGGGCAGCACTAGCTCCCTGGCTTGTTACTGGGGGCAGCCCTTGCTTCGTGGCTAGTTACTGAGGGCTGCCCTAGCTACCTGGCTAGTTACTGGGGGCTAATTACAGTGGTAGGCCCTGTCTACCTACCAAATTAATGGAGGAAGACCCTGTTTACCTACCTAATGGGGGTCTACCTATTTACATGCCACTTATCTGACATTTTTTAATTTCTAATTTTTCGGGTCTAACATACGCTGTTTGGGGAATTGATAGGAAAGTGCTGGAAAATAGAGGAGTCTAAGATGTATTTGTGGTAAATTCTACAGAGATGAGTAGTGGCCACTAGAAGACATTGCATGCTGTACCGGACAGAGAAAGAAATGGAAGGGACCGACTCATCAGGAAAGACGTCATGTAGGTTTGGGCCAGAAGGAGACGAAAAGGAGAAGAGAACAACTCCCATCAGAGATGAGTCTCCTGTGAGTCCCTGCTGTCAGGGGTCATTACTTTTTGTGTTGTATCAGTGCTGTATTCATGTGATGGTGACCTGACTACTGGTAATGTGATTGGTGGGGTTGTAGGTTATGTTGGTGCTTATGTAGTATCAGTGTGGGCTTGTAAAGCAAGTGCACACCTGACTCTGTGATGAGGGGTTTCTCTGCACCACTGTTTCTTTCTTGCTTGTGTGTAGGGGGCTCTCACACAGAGCGGTTTTGGTGCATTTTTTGTGTAGAAATGTACATCATTAACTGCTCTGCCTTTTTGCACAAAAACGCATCAAAAATGCATCAAAAACACTCTGTGTAAAAGGACCTTTATAGTGTAGTTTATTTTAGAAAGTGCGAGGTGCGAGAACAAGGGACATTTTTTAAGCGGATATTGTATGTGGGCCGGTGGGGGCTTTGTGCCAGGGCTGATTTTTATTCCCAGTCCGGCCCTGACTATGTTCACACGGCAGTAATTGCGGGACATATTTTGAACGCAATTACGGCGTGTGTACGGGGGGGGCAGGCAGCCCGTTGGCCCCATAGACATGCATTATTCTCGGTGCGTATACACAGTGAATAATTGACATGTCACTTATCTCCCCGCTCGGCATACTGTCCGAACGGGGAGAGGAGACGTAATCCATAGTTCTCTATGAGAACTGTGGATTACTGTAATGACTGTAACGTATCTCGCCCTGTATTTAGCGCAGTACGGCGCAAAATACGGGGCGAGATACGTCCCATTTTAAGCCGTGTGAACATAGCCTTAGGCCTCCTTTATGAAAACTGTCTAGCAGTAAGGGTTCGTTCACACGGCATATTGCGGCGCGCATTTCGCTGCGTATTCCGATTTATGTGCAGCGAAATACGACCTGCAATTACGGTAATCCATAGCTCTCATAGAGAACTATGGATTACACTTCATCCCCCCGCGCGTACGGGGAGATAAGTGACATGGGCTGCCCCTCAACCCGTGCTCCGGAAATACGTGCTGATCAGCGCGACTCCCAAAACATATGGCATATTGAGATGCGTACTATACGCTGTGTGAACTTACCCTAAGGCCATGTTCAGACGGCTTATTCAAGCCGTAATTGCGAGCCGGATTGCGCTCACAATTCCGGCTTGAATAAGGGGCGGGACGGGGGCGGGGCCGGAGCGCGGCGGGGGAGCCGCTCCCCGGCCCCATAGACTTGCATTATCCACGGCACGTATTGCGCCCGGATAATGTGCATGTCACTTTCGCCGAGCGGGGAGGAGCGACGGAATCCATAGTTCTCTATGAGAACGGTGGATTACCGTAATTACTGCGACGGATTGGCGCCGTACTGCAGCGCAAATCCGGCGTGCAGAACAGCGCCAATCCGCGGCGAAATAAGCCGTGTGAACGAGGCCTAAGACTGTCTATGTTGCCCCTAGCAACCAGAGTCCACATCACCCAATCAGAGATCAAAGCAACCAATCAGAGCCCATTGCACCCAGTAGGAGCCCATAGCAACCAATCAGAGCTCAGCTTTCATTTGTTTGAAATGCTCTGATTGGTTGCTTTGAGCTCTGATTGGTCGCTATGGGCTCTGACTGGTCGCTATGGGCTCGGATTGGTCGCTATGGGCTCGGATTGGTTGCTATGGGCAACAAGTGCAGTCTTACTGCTAGACAGTTTTCACAAATTTTGACCAGTATTTTCTTCTTTGCAGTTTTTATTTTCTTATTGTAGATTTTTTGTTTCTGATGTCTGTATATGATTATGGGGGCGACCATCTTGCCTGAGTTGCTCTTAACAGCATTTAGAGAGATGCTTTACTGCAGCTTCATGGGCATAGGAGCCAGTGAACAGGAGCAGACCCATTGATTTCTATAGGAGAGTGTTGTGGGCATCCTCTGGGAAGAAGTCAGTGTGCAGGGAGGAGGAGAGGGGGAGCTGTGACATCTTCTATTGTAACTGGTGGATCCTGTGTTATCTATACACATTAGTGTCACCTTTCAGTGTAATCCTGCCTGTGCTGATCATGCGGATACACTGAAAATCATTCTCTACAGAACAGGAACTGTCAGACTATTATTAGGCATAGTGGGCAAAGTGAGAACTGCAAAAATCTCATTTTTTTTAAAATATTGATAGTGATATGGAAAATAAATAAATAAAAACATATCCAGAAATTCTTAAAGATATGTTTAACAAAAAAACAGTTAAATAATAAGGAGACATGTCTGAAAACTGTCTTGGTCTAAGACTTTTCTTGTTGCCCATAGTAACCAGGGTTCCACTTTCATTTATTCAGTGCACTATATAAAATTAAAGGGGACCTCTGATTGGTTGCTATGGGCAACAAGAAAAGTCTTAGATCAAGACAGTTTTCAGACATGTCCCCCTAGGTCTTTTTCTGATGAAACATTCCCTTTAATTGTCAGGACCATTGAGTAAAGTAAAATGGATTTTTTTTTCACTTACAACCTCTAAGTTGTGCAATAGCAGCAGGTTGAATCTTGGATTTCTCTACTGAAAACACCACATTTGTAGCATTCATCTGCATATACACTAAGCACCTGCTGTAGTTCTGCACACTTACCTGCAAGGCCGGGGTGTCTGGATGGGAGGGGTAAGAAAATGTCACATTCTTGAACTCAAAGTTCCCGTCTAATTCTTCAGGACAAAGAGATCCGGATGTGGAGACTTGCGGTGTCCGGTCCAAATACTGAAAAACTTTGCTGGCAGCTCCTGCTGAGTGAGTGATCTCACTGAGCATGTGAATGAAGGACTGAAAAAGAATTGAGCAGAATTACTAACTGTTAGGTTAAATACTACGCGCCCCATCTAATAATGAACTTTTCTATCCTGGAATCAGGAGTTGACAAAAATACAGTACCAACCAATGAGATAAAAAATAATATACAGTGGTATGACTTAAGAGCGTCTTAACATAAGAGTGTTTTGAGATAAGAGCAGTCGCTTGGTCCATTTTTGCTTTAAAGAGAGCCTGTCACATAGATTATGCCCCCCTTGCTGAGGACAGAACATACTAGTGTCAGACCTGCTGTTTCCAGCGCTGTGTCCCTTATTCTGTAAGATGCTGGAGTTTTCGTGTATTTAATGCTCAAATCTGCAGTTTTCAGCCAGAAGAGTCATTCGAAGAGTCCTTAAAAGAGTCAGTTTTTTTCAAACCCGGCCAATCGGAGGCTAGCTCCGCCCACCTCAACTGACAAACCTATTACTTTGAATAGGTAGAAACATGTGAATAACAGTGGGCGGGGCTAGCCGGTGGTGGGTGGGGCTAACACCTGCTCATGAATAAGATTTGAGGGCTAAATGCTCTAAAACTGCTGCATCTTACAGAATAAGGGACACAGCGCTGGAAACAGCAGGTCTGACACTAGCTTATGCTGTCCTCAGCTAGGGGGGCATCACCTATGTGACAGGTTCCCTTTAAGAGCAAATATTTAAAGGGGTTGTATCATTTCATTAAATGGTCTTCAGATCCCTCCATTCTCAAACAATGTCTGTTAATATGGAAACGGGTGAAGGAATTATATTATCAATCTGGTGTGGACGCGTATACTCCCCTTTGGAACAATAACAATATACAGGAACTTCTTACATTGGAAGGCTCTGTATGGAAGGGAAAAGGGGTGATATACATATTCCAATTATATTAAAATTCGATACTTAAGTCATTCCAGGATTTGGTTAGGGAATATGATATTCCCAACACCCAATTCTTTCATTATCTCCAGCTAAGACACGCCCTACATACGCAATTTTCGGTGAACCAAATAGTTCTTCAAGATTTTCCTGTACCCCCTATGCTGGTATCCCCCCCGCCGAGAGGCCTCATAACAAGCTTCTACGCATTACTATTGAGAAGAAGGTTGGGCGACCCATTCCAGGGGAAGAGGAGCACTTGGGAAAGGGACGTGGGACCCATAACGGAGGATCAATGGGCTGTAGCCTTGGAGACCCCCAAATTAGTGTCCCCGAAATATGGGGAAAGAGTAACCCAACTATATATACTACACCGAGTATATTATACCACCACACGTTTACATAAATTTAGACCAGAGATTCCTGACCTATGTCCGAAATGTCTCTCTGTTCAGGGCACCGTATTCATTTTTTTGTGGGCCTGCCCTAAGGTTCAAGGCTTTTGGCAGCAAATCCTTAAGTTTTTGAATGATAAAATTGGCTGCCCGGTACCAGATGACCCCAAAGTTTGCCTATTATTCTTGGATCCGGAGGTCTACCCGTCCCCGGCGACCCGCACATGACTTATTGAACTTCTTATTATTGCCAGGAAAACTGTAGCTAGACACTGGTTGTCCCCTTATACTCCTGGACTGCAGGATTGGATAAAATCCGTCAATGCCACCCTCCCTTTTAAAAAATATATCTACCTACATCGTGGGTGCCCTGATAAATTTGTTAAGGTCTGGCGGGACTGGATTGACTCCACTCATATGGCTCTGGCCATTCCTTATGTCACTTGAAAGCACATGGTAGAGAGTGGATGGGAGCCCTGGGTTTTTGCGCCCGCTCACCCACTGACTTCCAGAGCGTCAACTTGAGGATCCTATAGTTCATACAGACCTCCTGTGAAGGTACACGACGTCCTCACAGGGAAAACAATGGATACACACACACAAAGTTCTTAGATTAGAATGAGGTTTTAAATGTTAAGGCTGGTTATTAGTTCAGTCAAGTTTCTCACGCTATCCTGATACATTTGCATGCTAGGAAAGCTATCAGTATCTTATGTCCGGCAAAGTTGTTCGTACCAATTCCCTGATGCAACTTTAACTGAATGCTATAATTGAATGACAAATTTATATACCTGTATCTGTTTTTATACATGCTATTTCTTTGTACTGACTATGTATTTCCTGCATATTTCTTGAATAAACTTAATTTTGGTTGTAAAAAAAAAAAAAATGGTCTTCAGAACAAGGGGACAGTGAAAACAAGCAACTTTGCATTTGGATGTCATTAGCAAAGCTGTCTTGTTTTCACTGTCTCCCTTATCTTCGTTTTGTGTAAACACTGTTCCCCAGTGGATTCCACCGCCTTTCATTTCATTGGCTGATGGCTCTACTCATTTACATTCTGTCCGGCCCTCGGTCGTATTCACGAGCGCGCGCATTCCTGCCTCTCTCACTCAGACTCAGGGGCCGGCAACATTTCACTCTGCACAGCCAGAAGAAACACAATAATACTGCAGGGCTTCTACAATCAGAAAACAGCACAATTGTGCCTCAATGCCTAAATGTTCCTGCGTGAAAACATAGCAGTGACATCTGTGCTGCTCTGGAAGAGTTCGTAGAAGACTGGATTCAATTGTAACAAACCTCCAGCTGTGAGAGGAGATCAGTGCTCAGAGTTCATAGAAGATTGTCTAGACTGAATGCAGGCCTGTGGTATGTAAACATACTTACAAAATAAGACTACATAGGGAGAGGAACGACACAGTGACATGTGGACTGGGGAGGGAAGCCTCGGGAGCGAGCGTGAACAGTGAAGGGGGAGATGATGTCATCCCCATCGGTTAAGAAACACCCAGCTGGGAGGGGAAGAAACGCCCCTGGATTTGTAGAGCTGAGAAGCTGAGCGCACAATGATACACACGATCTAAAGAAGCGATACATCCCCTGTAAGTTAAGAGTGAAGAAGAGCAGACGTGCATTACAGCAGCTCCTGCTCAAAAGCTCCTGATCTATAGCCATCTGTGAATTTTAAACAAGTAATCTGCTCTGCAAACCATCTGTCATTACAGCAGCATTGTGTGAACCACCCTAAGTGAAGGGAACAAAAACAGAGAATTTAAGTTTAGCAATCTCCTCCATCTCCAGCAGTATCTTCATCTGACTTTCAAGGGGAATAAATTTGATTAAACCAGTTTATTTCTTTATTTTCCCTTCTGTTATACTGTATACAATATATTTATGCAGTATACATGTTTGTTTATAAACATAAAAAATTGTGGTGGTTTTGGGTATCAATTCATCTCTATGGGAAATTTGCTTTGACATAAGTGTAATTTGAGTGAAGAGCAAGAACACAGATCAAATTAACCTCTTATCTCAAGGTATCACTGTATAAAAAAAATCATCAATCTACTTACCCATCTAGAAATGTATCCAGACCCTTCTCCAGAATCCCGGTCACTATAACTTGTTCTATTATTACATCTAGAAATGTATCCAGACCCTTCTCCAGAATCCCGGTCACTATAACTTGTTATATTATTAGATCTAGAAATGTATCCAGACCCTTCTCCAGAATCCCGGTCACTATAACTTTTATATTACATCTAGAAATGTATCCAGACCCTTCTCCAGAATCCCGGTCACTATAACCTGTTATATTAATACATCTAGAAATGTATCCAGACCCTCGCCAGAATCCGGTCACTAAACTTCTTCTATTATTACATCTAGAATTGTATCCAGACCCTTCTCCAGAATCCCGGTCACTATAACTTGTTCTATTATTACATCTAGAAATATATCCAGACCCTTCTCGAGGATCCCGGTCACTATAACTTGTTATATTATTACATCTAGAAATGTATCCAGACCCTTCTCCAGAATCCCGGTCACTATAACTTGTTAAATTATTACATCTAGAAATGTATCCAGACCCTTCTCCAGAATACCAGTCACTATAACCTGTTATATTATTACATCTAGAAATGTATCCAGACCCTTCTCCAGAATCCCGGTCACTATAACTTGTTATATTACATCTAGAAATGTATCCAGACCCTTCTCCAGAATCCTGGTCACTATAACTTGTTATATTATTACATCTAGAAATGTATCCAGACCCTTCTCCAGAATCCCGGTCACTAATAACTTGTTCTATTATTACATCTAGAAATGTATCCAGACCTTTCTCCAGAAAACTCCCGCTGGTCACTATAACTTGTTATATTATTACATCTAGAAATGTATCCAGACCCTTCTCCAGTATCCCGGTCACTATAACTTGTTCTATTATTACATCTAGAAATGTATCCAGACCCTTCTCCAGAATCCCGGTCACTATAACTTGTTATATTATTACATCTAGAAATGTATCCAGACCCTTCCCCAGAATCCCGGTCACTATAACTTGTTATATTATTACATCTAGAAATGTATCCAGACCCTTCTCCAGAATCCCGGTCACTATAACTTGTTATATTATAACATCTAGAAATGTGTCCAGACCCTTTTTGAACTCTGTTAGTAAATTCCCCATGACAAGTTCCTCTGGCAGAGAGTTCCACAGTCTCACTGCTCTTACAGTAAAGAATCCCTTTCTATGTTTATGTAGAAACCTTCTTTACTCTAGACGTAGAGGACGCCCCCTTGTTCAGGATGAATAATTTGCCATGAACAGTGTCTAATTTTTATGCACAGCTAAACAACATGACCACTGCACCAAATTTGGCAAATAGGTAAATCAGCTGCTTTTCAAGGTTTTACAGCAGCCATCAGCTCTCTAGGACCTATTGTTCTCGGCATATTCAGAAAAAAAATGGAATTTGCTGCAAATAGTATTTGTTTTTTAATCCAGGTACAACACACAAAACAGGTAAACGGAAGTTTTTATACCGGGCTTCAGTTCTCTAGGACTCAATATATTTAACAAAAAACAGACCCAACAACAGTGAATTTGAGCATTTTTATTAACTGAAAACCTTTCTGACCAGTGATGCCTCCAAAAATCCTGTTTTTGCATTAAAGACTCCTGCGGCTAAGTGCATGTCTGCTGCCTGAGCGGTTGTAACCTCTCAGCAGAACCAAGCCCATCTCCAGGCTGACCAGACACATCACAGCCAGCAGCAGCTTAAACTCCTCAGTAGACAAAGGCCAGACTGCAGTATCAGTGATACAGACGAGCAGCAGAGACTCCACAGCAGACACCAGCACTGCTCCAGGCCGACCAGATGCATCACAGCCAACAGCGAGCTGCTGAAACTCCCCAGCAGAGTGAGGCAGGACTGTGGTATCAGTGACACAGACGAGAAGCAGAGACTCCACAGAAGACACAAGCCCAGCCCCAGACCGACCAGTAGCTAACAAACCACAAGCAGTTAAAGAGAACCTGTCACATAGATTATGCCCCCTTTGCTGAGGACAGCACAAGCTAGTGTCAGACCTGCTGTTTCCAGCGCTGTGTCCCTTATTCTGTAAGATGCAGCAGTTTTAGAGCATTTACCCCTCAAATCTTATTCATGAGTAGATGTTAGATTCGCCCACCAAAGGCTAGCCCCGCCCACTGACAGTTATTCACATGTTTCTACCTATTCAAAGTAATAGGTTTATCAGTTGAGGTGGGCGGGGCTAGCCTCCGATTGGCCGGGTTTGAAAAAAAAAACTGACTCTTTGAAGGACTCTTCGAATGACTCTTCTGGATGAAAACTGCAGATTTAAGCATTAAATACACGAAAACTCCAGCATCTTACAGAATAAGGGACACAGCGCTGGAAACAGCAGCTCTGACACTAGCTTGTGCTGTCCTCCGCAAAGGGGGCATAATCTATGTGACAGGTTCCCTTTAAATGAAATAGACCCGTGCAAAGCCGGGTAATTCTGCTAGTATAGGAGAAACTGTTATAAATCGTGCCACTTACCATCACATAGTGTCCAGACTCCATTTGGTATAGAATAAAAGACACCATCTCCCCTGTGCTGATTTCACCCCTCTGAATTAACTTGTGGCCAAAGAATAACATGAGCACCTGACTGAAAAGGTTGATGGTCTAAAGGAGAAAAAAATACAACATTTAGTTTATATATATACACACACACACACACACACACACACACACACAGCATCAAATATACTTATTTTTTTCCCATTTAAAGTGTTAAGCAGAAGTACTAAACAATTTGTATTGGCATAGCTGTATAAAAAAATGAAATTCCGTAATAAAAGTTTTTGGAACATAGGAAAGCAAAAATAAAAAACCCTCCATATGATAGAGCCTTCTTAAGGGGTTAGAGCACTCTTAGGGGCCGTTCACATGGTGTTTTACATCACGTGTGTGGTATCTGTCAGGGTAATGTTGAAAAATGTGCCCAGACAGATATCGCGAAGTAGCTGCCGCAGCCTCCGACGATTCAGTAGGGCAGACGCAGTCCTAAATGGACTATGTTTGCTCTATTTCACGGTGGTCTAAGGGGCCGTTCACGCGGCACAGTGCAAATACTGGTCGGAAATCCCGACTGGTATTTGCACTGTTTTCGGGCCGTGCACACGGCCGCTGGGGGGACGGCTTTTCTCTGCGGTTTGCGGAGAAAACCCCTCCCCCTTCGCATTCACATGTTCATATTCTGCCCGAAAACCGGTCTGTAGAATGAACATGTTCTATGTTTTTCGGACCGCCGGTGGTCTGGAAAACCGCCTGGCGGAAAACCCGTGCAGTGGGAACCGCTGCACGGGTTTTACATAGCAATCCATGTTATTGGTTTGTCAGCCGGTTTACAGACGGTATCCAAAACCGAAAACCGTCTGAAAAGCCGGCTGCAAACCCTTGCAGTGGGGACAAGGCCTAAGGTTTCACTGAGGGACTCAAAAGCGTGGTAGACTATGCTACAGGGAAAGTGCAGAGTTTATATGTGAGCATTAAGATCTTGTTTGGTGTGATTATACATACATTATGTCATCTGAAACCTTACCCTGACTGCCAGAAGATACACAGCTCTGACCAAGTCCCTTCTTGTCTGCAGATCATGAGTTATTTTGAGAGAATCGTTGTACCGCTTCACCTCTTCATCTTCAGCTGCAAAACTCTGCACAGTCTTTACAGACTCAACGATTTCTTTTGCTATATCACCGGAGCTAGCGATGGAGTCCTGCACCTTCCTGACCAGGTCCTAAAAGCATCACATTATTAGTATACACACACCATATTCATAGAATAAAACCTTCTATCTTCTGTGAACATAATTATGACGTGCTGCAATCTGCCGGAGACTTCTTGGGAAACCCTTGCTGTGTGTGGATGGGTGTTATACTGAGGATGGTCTGAGCAAGGAGAGAGGTGTCATCTGTGTCTGGAGGGTGGATAAGAAAACTTCTCTTTCTTGTTGGCATATCAAACAATCCTCTACACTGGTGGTCTGTCCACACTGTGTAAGTGCCTTCACGTAGGCAGTGCTCCGAACACCTAACAGCTCGGTCAAAACGGCATAGCGGTGGTGGAGAGGGGGGGCTGTTTGGCGAAACAACTATCCTACTTCTCTCAGACCAATGATGCACCCCTCCTCAAAGTTTGTCAACTGGGCACAATGTCTCAAGTATGTCATATAGATGTGTCTAGAAATTAATGATCTCTCAACAAAAGTTTACTACCCAAAAGTAGCCTCTGGGAGCCTTTTAACAGGACAGTGAGGTATGAAATTTTACGCCCTCGTGTGGCAAGACCCAGTGTCTAATTGAACCTCACCAGTAACCATTTACATATTTGCCTGAGACATAACTACATGCAGAGGTATGCAACAATTCGACATTTCTGCATGGGTGCGCTATTTTTATTGTCATTTAGAGATTATGGGAGACATTTATGAAAACTGTCTTGGTCTAAGACTCTCTTTGCTGCCTATAGCAACCAATCAGAGCTCGTCTTTCATGTCATATACTGCTGTGAAAAAATGAAATGGGGGCTCTTACACCTAGTCAGTTTTCATACATGAGGCTCTATATTTGTATATATATATATTATATATATTTTATATATATATATATATATATAATATATATATATATATATATATATTATATACGCTCTAGGTTCTATATTGTCCATATCCATGTGCATGTCTGCGGCATGAATTATACAATGTGATAACTGGAGATTTTATTTCCCCACAGTGTTCAAGATACTAAGTGTGAGATCCCATCCAACTCATCATGTCTCAGCTTCCCGGATCTCTCTGAACATGAGGTATGAGGGCCGATTATAATCACAATACATTTTCAGGTTCGGAGTAAAGATTTAAAGAAATATATAATGATAAAGGGCGACATGCATGAAATTTGGCGTGTGAACCCCAAATTTCATGTGCGTAATAAAAGCCTAGAATGCGCCTAATTTTTTAGTCTGCTCTACTGCGGCTCATAAATCAGCCGCATTCTAGCGCTAGGGCGACACTTATGGCTCAGGTAAACCATTTTGAAAGTGCTCTACCTGTTCCAGCTGTAATGTGCCAAGAAAGGGCGTAGCGAAGCTATAAATATGTAGCTTTGCTACTGTCCTAGTGCGCCCCGCCTCCCGCATGCCCCCTGAAATCAGACACATTACAAAGTGCCGCAGGCGCGATGTAATGCGCCCTGGAGTGGCGTGCGAGAGATTTGAAAAAGTATGTATCTCGGGCTGAAAAGACGCCAGTTATCTGGCGCAGCCCTGTTCATACATATCGCCCAAAAGGCTTATATAGTAGGATACACTATGGCTCAGATTGCACCAAAAATGGGCATACAAACTGTGCAACAAATTTATTATGAGTTTTAGACACTTTTTATGCCTCAATAGACAGAGGCATAAATAGTCATAGATAGTTGCAAATATATGTTAACCTCATATTGAGACAAAAAATTTTTTCACAAGCTGCAGATTCTAGCAACACAGACGTTTCGGTCTAAAACAAGAGCTTTCTCAATAGAATCTCTAAAATAATGTAATAAAAACAACATGGAGTTAGTGGTTTAAAAACAAACATATATTAGTCATGTTAAGGAACATATATCTGTATTGTGACTCTTATTATGTTATTCATTCTTTCTTGCTCAATTCATAATTTTTATAGGACCTCATAAAAGTATGATGACAAATACAAGCAATTAATAATGATCTTTTTGTAAATTAAAAGGACATTACAACATAAGATGTATATAAAAAGAGGTATATATAAAAATGATAGTGTTAATATATCATTTGTCCACTAGATGTCATGATTGTACTTGATGTTTATCAGATCTATCAGAAACAACTAACAATAGTAGATTCCAAAGGGAACAAAAGGGTTCTGATAAATGTCAAGTACAATCATGACATCTAGTGGACAAATGATATATTAAACACTATCATTTTTATACATACCTCTTTTTTATATACATCTTATGTTGGTTGTAATGTCCTTTTAATTTACAAAAAGATCATTATTAATTGCTTGTATTTGTCATCATACTTTTATCAGGTCCTATAAAAATTATGAATTGAACAAGAAAGAATAAATAATGTAATAAGAGTAATGATACAGATATATGTTCCTTAATATAACTAACATATATTTGTTTTTATTACATTTTTTTTTAGAGATTCTATTGAAAAAGGTCTTGTTTTAGACCGCAACGTCTGTGTTGCTAGAATCTGCAGCTTGTGAAAAATTTTTTTGTCTCAATATGAGGTCGGCTTAATAATTATGTTGTCAATAAATGGAATAATAAATAGTTAACATATATTTGCTACTATCTTGGAGTGCAGCCTACACTTTTTCTATTTGCCAAAATTTTGGCTTGCAGAAGGGAGAAGGGGAGTCATGGCCGGGATGAGTAGTAGATATAGTAAAGGGATGCCTTATTAATTTGGCACAAAATACTGGAGCCAACCAACCAAAGGATGGCATAAAAAAGTGTCACATATCTGGCAAGGTACAGCAAACTATCATACAGCGTGTCTCTGCATTGGATGTAGTCAGGTTTTCTGATGACCACATCTAGGACAGACTTACCTGGTGGTATTTATTGTACAGGCTTTGGACAAATGATATGAATGGGACTGTAATACAGGTGAGGAGCGTGAGGCGCCAGGACAGAGAGATCATGAAGGAATAGTGGCCGATGCATTTCACCAACATTCGCAGGGTGATGTTCACATTGGCAGCAATGGAGCGGCTGACAAGGGTTGTGTCTTGTGTCAGTCGAGAGAGAATGTCGCCTGCAGGGACATATAATTACAATGTCAGAAAACATATAAAGCACAATTTTCCCCCTTTAATTTGAACATATGACAAAGTGTGAGACTGAATCATGAAGATTCGAGGCTCATGCACATGACAGTGTAGTGGTACATGTGTGCCGTCATACGCTATCTCCATATGCCAATGGTTTTAAGCAAAGATAGTTCTGTAACGTCAAATATAACATGGCACAGCTTGTAAAGCGAAAGGTGAACAAAGCATGTTTGTAACTACAGGTTAGCGCCTATGAAGATTGAGATGACACCGGGTTTACAGGAACATAGCTCCATTATGTAGAGAACAAGTAGTTGGTGGCTTTCTGCCCTACAGCTCCACTATGTGGGTTCCCTGATATATGGTGGTATTATTTATAAGTTTCATTTTTGCTACTTATACTAGTATTTTTAGTTTCTTGTCATTTTCCTATGGTGCTCTATGAATTCTAGTTACGCCCCTGGTACAGCCCTACAGACTTCTATGGTTGCCATTTAATTTCTATAGAGATTTAAGAGGTGAGATTTTAAGTGGTAAAAAAGAACAGAAACATACATTAAAGTATTGTCTGATTCAGAGAAACCAGGTAAAAACAACTGTTATCAGCCAACTGCACCATAAACTGGTTATGCCTTATTCCATGATAGAAAGAAGCCAAGTAATGGCTGGAAACCAGGAGAAACAACAACAGCAACAACTGGTCAGCTGTATTTTCCATTTATACACGGGGGAAACTAAGACATATTCTTGTTCTTTTTTTAATTGTAATTCAGTATTTCGTCAGTTACGTCCCCATGTTTGTGATCACAAAGTCGCTACATCGTAAAAATAAGTTCTTTACTCGTGATTTACTGGCAAAAATATTCAATAATGAAGGGAAACGTGTACTTATTTTTCGGGAAGATAGGGGGCATTTTTATTAAAATGCTGCAGGAAGATTCACTGGGAAATGAATACGCCCGAATACATGTGCATAGTTAGGATGAAGCAATCTGAAGGAAACAATGTGCAATGTGCTCCTCAGTACATGGAGCTTCCAACAAGTCGCTATGCACTCAGGTCGGAGCGATGAGGTGGGTGCTGGACAAACATTGCAATGTTTAAAGGGGTTTCTCACAATGCAGTTTCACAGAGCCACAAGCAGCTTCAGACTATCATTTCGTTGTCAGGCTGTGGGCGGGTCTATAGCAGTGATTGACAAATCAGCTATGCTATTCCAAGCTGAACATGTTACTGCACCATGACTGCAGGAGGTTTATAATCGGCGTGTTGGGTCCGTGTGAACATACATTCTTAGATGTAAAACACTCGCCGGCGTTCAGATGAGTGATCGCCGATGCTTTTTGGATCCGTTCCAGTAATTGTCATGTCAATTCTTGATCCAAACGACGCAGCAGGAGCCGTATAATAAACTACAGGGTGCGATCCTGCTGCAAACACATCCAAAACAGGCAAAAAACAGGTGCATGCTATGCGCTATTACGTGTTGGATCTTTTATCGATTGCGCTGCATTTTTGGTGCGACTTTTGGGTCCAATTTTCGGATCCCAAAAAACCCGCTTGGTTTTTTTGAACAACAAAAGCCTTTTGGAAGGCTACTTAGGCAAACAAAGTCCGTTGCTAGAGATAAGACTCTGCAGGGCGTGAATCAACATGGTGGAACAGCAGTTTGTGGATCAATCACATAAAAGGCAGAGGTGGTTGGTAACCAGATATATGTGTGTGCTCTAAGAGGAGATAAAATCTTCTTTGTCTCCTGAACAAAGCAAAATTAGCGCAGCAATGTATTTGATAATAGTCTTCATTTACTTTTCCCTACATGTTAAAAGCTCATTATTGTGGTGAGAAAACCCCTTTCTGACTGCGGGGTACATACCCCCTCACCGACTTCTCATCAGGATGGTGGTGGACAGTATTGAGCAGTCAGACTTTATGGTGCGAACCTATTGGCTCACACATTGGCAAGGAGCATGGGAGAAATGGAGTCCTTTCTCGGCAACAGAGTAATTTCAAAGGGGCTTTGACCACCATGTTTACCAGATCCGACACCACCTTCCTTTGGGGTATGCTTAAAGGGGTTTTGCTACCATAAACAATGATGGCATATCGTTAGGATATTCCATCATTGCCTGATAGGTGTGAGTCCCAGAGTTGGGACCTGCACCTATCTTGGGAACGGGCCCCCGAACTCTTCCGTGCAGACTGGAGAATCGGTCACGCTTGGGCACGACTCTCCATTCTGCTCTATGGAAGTTACAAGCGGAGCCGAACGCACCGCTCGGCTGTACTCGGAAATCCATTGATTAGAATGGAGACTGACTGCGCGGGCGCGACCAGCTCTCCAGTCTGCGCTGCGAGTGGCGGACGTGTTCCCCACTCGTGGCAAAACCCTTTTAAAGAAAAAGTCCATTGGAACAAGACTTGCACTGTGGAAGATTTGAAGGAAAACTTTCAACATGAAATTATGTGGAACATGCGCTGCATCAAAATGTGTCTAGCATTGCGATCACGTTGTAAGCCTTGGTGGCTTAAACATTTTTTGATCAAAACGTGTGAACTAAGAATCTCAAAGTTTTTTTCATGTATGATAGATAGCATAAATGCTTCTTTAGAGGTTTCCATGTATTGTATAGCCCTTTTAGCAGTTGGTGTGCCACTGGTATAGGAGTGCGTGTATATATATATATATGCCGCAACCATGCCAATGGCACCCAGGTTCACATTGTGTTTTTTCAGAAATAGTTTTTTTGTGCAGAACTATACATTGTATTTGGCATATATTGCTTTTAATCTATATAGGAAGGAAGGGATGTCTCCATTTTGGTTCCTTGCACCCCGCCCACCTTCACAGGCTGTTATAAGAGTGCAGCTTGCAAGTTGGTTTTTTTTTTTTCTTTTTCTCTCTGAATAATGGAGGTTGGTTGACCCAATGAGAGGCCTGAATTTGGCTCTATTGAGAGATAAAGATAGCGTAGGACCACCCGCCTTGAGATCACGTTGTAAGCCAGGGGTGGCTTAAACATTTTTTGATCAAAACGTGTGAACTAAGAATCTCAAAGTTTTTTTCGTATATGATAGATAGCATAAATGCTTCTTTAGAGGTTTCTATGTATTGTATAGCCCTTTTAGCAGAAAACAGATCACTTCCAGCATCGCAGGTAGTACCATTGATAATACAGACAGCAAGGAAGGGAGCAGATTTTTTTGGCTCAGATTGCTTAATCCTAACGGAAGATACTACAGAATATTCGGGGCCTCTGTTGAGTGAATCTCCCTGTATATACATGCGACATGGTAGCACTGTTTGAATAGAAGTGATACAACATCATTACAATACCTGTCTTAGTGGTTTCAAAAAATGCAATATCCTGTTTCACAAGAGCCCGGAAGAGAAAGACTCGCAAACGGCGGGTGAGACGAGAAAGGGAGAACATAAAAAATCCCCCTCGGCAGCCTGCGGAGAGAGAGCTAAGCACAGCAAGCCACAGGCATTAGCACCAAGAAGGAAGAAACACACATCATTACGCCATGTATCAAGATTATAACAGAAACCAGGACCCCACTCCTCAGTCCAGTGCCCCCCATTATTGGTTTCATTGCTTGTGGCTAAAATGTTGCAACTCTAAGACCATTAAAAGTGTTGTTCCTTGTTTCAGGCCCCCACTTCCTGTTCAGGCTGTAGGCGGTTCTACAGCTTCAGGTTCCCACTTCCTGTTCAGGCTGTGGGCGGTTTTTACAGCTTCAGGTTCCCACTTCTGCTCAGGCTGTGGGCGGTTCTACAGCAGCAGGCAGTTCCCACTTCCTGCTCAGGCTGTGGGTGGTTCTACAGCAGCAGGCTCCCACTTCCTGCTCAGGCTGTGGGCGGTTCAACAGCTTCAGGGTCCCACTTACTGTTTAGGCTGTGGGCACATCTACAGCTTCTGGCTCCCACTTCCTGCTCAGGCTGTAGGCAGTTCTACAGCTTTAGGCTCCCACTTCCTCTTTAGGCTGTGGGTGGTTCTACAGCTTCAGGCTTCCACTTCCTGTTCAGGCTGTAGGTGGTTCTACAGCTTCAGGTTCCCACTTCCTGTTCAGGCTGTGGGTGGTTCTACAGCTTCAGGCTCCCGCTTCCTGTTCAGGCTGTGGGCGGTTCTACAGCTTCAGGCTCCCGCTTCCTGTTCAGGCTGTGGGCGGTTCTACAGCTTTAGGCTCCCACTTCCTGTTCAGGCTGTGGGTGGTTCTACAGCTTCAGGCTCCCACTTCCTGTTCAGGCTGTGGGTGGCTCACAGCAGTGACTGACATTTCAGCTCTGCTAACTCTTATTCTTAGTTGTGCCAGTAACTAATGAAGGGGTTGTAAAAAACAATGACACTGTCCGAGCAGGGTGTCTGGCTATAAATATGAGATAGCAGAGCTGTTTTTGTCATGAGAGGAAGATATGAAGAAAAACATGTTGCCAAGACACACTGTTAGCTGCTGAGTGACTCTTATCTTTTATGTGAATACACAGTTATGTGCTCTGCAGACCTGACAGGATAGCACACGACTGCTCTCAAGTAAGTAACTCTAAGGGTTAAAGTTTTTCTCAGTAGATGGATAAGATCGTAGACTGAGAAGCACTTCCTTGCTGATGAGACACAGCAGGGAGTGATGTCACCAGCCCAGCCACTGCTGCAGAGAGGTAGGGAAGCTTATGTATACAGGCATGAAATAAGAACTGCTCTAACTCTGAAATAAAGCAAAATCAGAACAGAAATGTAATTGGTAATAATATTTTTTTTCTTTTTCCTACATGTTTAAAGCTAATCAATATGATGGGAACACACCTTCAAAAATATGCTTCCCTAGGCAAGTAAATTTTTGACTTCAGGAGTGCTACATCTGTACCATTCAGTTTCATTGTGCCTTGCGATATTAGGATCCTGAAGTAGAATCTATCCACGATCAAATATGCATAGAGATTACTTCATCCGGCATTTACGTATCTTGGTTTCTCAGCCAGAGGCTGTTTTTTAGGAAGAAGAAGCAAAAGGCATGTGCAGTCATGTACAGTAACTGTAGGATGGGCAACAGGAAAGAACTCCACTGGTCGACACCGAACGATCGACTCCACTGTCGGGCACCCAAGAATCCGCTCCACTGGCGGGCCCCCAAGACACCGCACCACTGGCGGGCCCCCAAGAATCCGCTCCACTGGTGGCCCCAAGAATCAGCTCCACTGGTGGGCACCAAGAATCAGATCCCCTGGTGGGGCCCAAGTATCAACTCCACTGGTGGCCCCAAAAAACAACTCCACCAGTGGGTCACAGTAATCCCAGTCTGACACTGTCTAAGAGCCTCTAGTAGTATAATGTTGTACCGTGTTAGCCATAGAAAGTAGTAGAAAAGTGAAGAAATCAAGCGATACCTTTTAGAGGCTAACTGAGAAAACCACACCATGGAAGATTTGCAGGTTATGGTCTTAATGGGACATTTTAAGACACAAAATGAGAGGAAGGAATGGGAATAAAAGTTAATGCAAAAATTTAAAACTAGCAGGTTCATGTCACACTACATATGAACTGAGAGGGCCACAAATCACCCCTGACAGCAAATAGATAAGAGCAATAATTACTGTTCATTCTGTCACGCCTCACAAGTTTCCAGATTGTTTATTTCTTGACCTGTTGTTAATAACTCCTCTACTTATTGCATTTTGTTTTTTTTAAAGATTCTAAGTTTCTTTGAAGGTCCATGTTCTTTGTGTATAAAAAGTCTGTAAATTTTCAGTTTCTTGTATAACATCATGTCTGAAGAAGAGAGCTAGTACTCTCGAAAGCTCACCATCAAATATACTCAGTTAGCCTCAAAAAGGTATCGCCTGATTTCTTCACTCTTCTAAGAGTCTCTAATCTCAGATAACTCCTTTGATATGATTTTTCAGGAGGGAAACCATGATCAGTGCATTTTCCTTCATTTTCTGCTGCATAGGAAATTACATGATGATCGCTGGGGCACCTTCTCAATTGTTTGGGACTTTTTCAGACATTATTATTACAAGTTTTGTTTTAGGTCAGGTATTTTTTCTTTGTTGACTTAGTTTTGATTACCTCATACTTTTTTTTGCTTATTTTTTTAACTTTGGACCCCAAAGCAGGCACAGGGTAAGAAAACCCACATCATCTAAAAAAATATGGTGGACAAATGACAATCTGTGGCCCATTGTATTCAGCAATGTTTAATAATTACGTCTTATAGGTTTTAGAGGCACCACAATTATTTGGCCAGAAGGTGGCAGCAGTGCACAGTGTACTGAGGACAAGAGAGCAAGGAATGAAGTAGACTGTAGGTGAGGTAGGTACTCAATATGGGGACGGAGACAGTAATCAGTGTTGAACTGGGGTGACTTAGGCCGAGTTGATGCCTGGGGCCCAGTTGATGCCCGGCTGGCATTCTGCTTTGGAGATAGGTGGTTATGACTGTATATGGGGCAGATAGCTGCTCTTGTATCATGATGTGACTATGTCTGTATTATCACTCTTTATCTGGCACTTTTAGGGGGATTAGTGAAACTCATAACAGGACACAAAAATGTGCCCGGCTTCCATCTACAACAGAGGGTGATAGCAGATGTGAGACCACCTACCTGCTGCAAGGACACCGTGTAATGTATGGCTCTATGATGGAGTCAAGGACCGCTAACAAACTCACCACCTCTGACCGAAATCTACATGAGATATGGATAAGGACAGCTCACCTGTAATGAGCTTACCTGGTTATGGAGAAGAAAGCCATGAAGAAGATGGCCGCCAGGAACTCAGACTCCTTGTAGTTGTTGGAAAGAATATCAATAACGCGTCCCATGTAGAAAGGGATCGACATCTCAACTGTGGACAAAAAAAGCAGAGAAACAGTTTCAGGTTTTTCTACACAAATCTTTTACTTTCGTATATATGAACACATACATTTATTTTTATCCGTGTGTGTGTGTGTATATTATATATATATATATATACACACACACACACACACACATAGGTGAATAGATGATCTCCACTACACGCACTATATATATTTATATGCGTGTGTAATAATATATACACACACACATATATGTATGTATAGCGGAGATCATCTATTCACCCAATGCATATAAGTATATATGTGCATATATACATACATACTTATATGTATATGGGTGAATAGATTTTAAATAAATATATATATATACATACATATACACACACATATATACAGGCAGTCACCGACTTACACTGTTCCGACGACTTACATCTGTCCCCTAGTTACAAACGGAGGCTTATGGATCATGCTGGCACTTGTAGTTCCATGTTCCGCAGCAGATAGTAGATGTGGAACGACAAGTCCCAGCAGGCCACAGCAGCACATGAGGTGAAATCTTCTTAACAGGGGCACAGACAGCAAAACAAATGTAAAAACCCTTCCCTGCACTATCCAAAACTAAAAAAAAAAAAAGTTACATGTAATAAATATACCTGCTCTGACTTACATACAAATTCAACTTAAGAACAAACCTACAGTCCCAATTCCGTTCATAACCCAGGGACTGTCTGTGTGTGTATGTATGTGTATATATATATATATATATATATATATATATTCATACATACATAGACACACACTATATAGCCACCTATACTCAGGGGTCCAGTGCTCTGAGATTTTCACCAGACGAAAGTTTTTATGAAGTGCACAGATCCCTCACCAGTAGAATAATGGTGTCTACCTGGTTCCGAAGTGTATACAGCCAGTGATATTGGTGATTGGTCCACATAGGTAACAATAACTGAAGTATACAGTGATAAAATATCCAGAAAAAAAAGTCACTGGGGCAGATTTATCAAGGCAGTTGAGCCAGAAATCCGGCTCAATTTGCGCCACGTTTACTATGTGTTTTAGACAGTTTCAGGCGCTTCTGTGCCTCGTCCGACAAAGGGGTGTGGCATTGGAAAAGGGTGTGGTTTCGCAGAAAGTGGGCGTGGCTTAAATACAACAGAATTTTGACGCAGTTTCTGGCATAAAAATAAGCCAACTTAATTGTGGTACAAACTTAAGAAAGTTCTAACCTGCACCAGATTTATCAACACTATGATACATGTGGAGCATTGTAAGACTGTCTAGTCTAACGTTACACTGTCTAAAAGAAAGACACTATTGATAAATCTGCCCCATTGTGTATTTAACATGGACTCGCCTTTTTAATATTAATAGAGTCATCATCATGATCTGACATACGGGCAATGCCCACATCATCAGGACAATGTGCTAGTACTAGTTAGGGCAGGGCACTCCTGCTTGTACCATACTACAGTATTAGGGGGTGTTCACATGGCGCATTTGCAGGGCGATTTTGGCACGTAACTGTGCTGCAATGTGCCCGAAGTACGCCCTGAAAATATGGTAAAATCATAGCACTCATTGAGCGATATCCTAAGCCAGTGTATTCCCTGCCACTGGCCAGCACATACTTCCAACGCCATGTAAACTTACCCTTATAATGGTAGTCCACAAGAGATTAAAGGGGACATACAAGTGTTACACATACTCCCATACAGCCCTAACATAAATTAAAAAAAATAAACCTAGGAGATCATCTGTAAAACAGCAGGAGATAAAAACTGCTCTAACTCTAAAACAAACCGAAATCACAATAGCAGTGTATTTGCAAACAGACTTTATTTACCTGGGCCTACATGTTAAAAGCTAATCAGTGAGACGGGAAAATCCCTTTAAGTACTTTACTTTATTTTTATTTGGAATAGTTCCCAATTGATTCCTGTTTTATATCATTTTACGGTCTCTTCACGTTGAATGTGGCTCAAACCCATCTCTCGGCTCTGAATGAACATTTTAAAAAAATGTAAGGTAAATATCTGCCTGAACATTAAAGGGGTTGTCTCACTACATTGATTCATCTGACCTCAGTCCTGTTTTCTTGGTTTCATTTTGAATTCAGGGGCGTGTTTACTGGCTTCTACTAGGCTACAGTAGAAGCCAGGTCTGTAGCTATAGCAACCAGTGCTGGCAGCCTATCAGGAGAGATTGAACAGGTCTGCAGCTATAGCAACCAGCGCTGGCAGCCTATCAGGAGAGACTGAACAGGTCTGTAGCTATAGCAACCAGCGCTGGCAGCCTATCAGGAGAGATTGAACAGGTCTGTAGCTATAACAACCAGTGCTGGCAGCCTATCAGGAGAGATCAAGCAGGTCTGTAGCCATAGAGACCAGTGCTGGCAGCCTATCATGAGAGATCAAACAGGTCTGCAGCAATAGCAACCAGCGCTGGCAGCCTATCAGGAGAGAAAGAACAGGTGTGTAGCTATAGCAACCAGTGCTGGCAGCCTATCAGGAGAGATTGAACAGGTCTGTAGCTATAGCAACCAGTGCTGGCAGCCTATCAGGAGAGATTGAACAGGTCTGTAGCTATAGCAACCAGTGCTGGCAGCCTATCAGGAGAGATTGAACAGGTCTGTAGCTATAGAAACCAGTGCTGGCAGCCTATCAGGAGAGATTGAACAGGTCTGTAGCTATAGCAACCACTGCTAGCAGCCTATCAGGAGAGATTGAACAGGTCTGTAGCTATAGCAACCAGTGCTGGCAGCCTATCAGGAGAGATTCAACAGGTCTGTAGCTATAGCGACCTGAGGAGCTGATGCAGCCCATACAAGAGGGGATATCTAGGAATAGGTAGGACTCTGTTAATGGACATATATTGCAAAGTGACTTGTATTTGCAAGATCTTTAACATATAAAGCAGCAATCCTTGTAGTGAGACAACCCCTTTAAATGTTGCCATCACCAAAGAACTCACCGAACACCTTTGAGTAAACTTACGTATCAGCGCCAGAGTCAGGAAAGTAAAGGCCAAGCACAGCGGCAGCCAGTCCGGTTTGGAATATTTTATGAGCCTGATAAAATTTTCCTTGTCCTTCTGATTTCTGGCTTCGTCTCCAGCAGATGTCCGCGTTGGCCAAATAATAAGTAACGCCAGATCCCAAAGCAGACAGGACAGTGACGATGGCAGATGGTAGAGCAGAGAGTGGGAGAAACCGGAGGGTAGGTCTGGAGGCTGAGAGGTAAGAGAGGACCTCAGGGTCTGGTGCAGAGGAGGCACGAGGCACAGGGTGAGGACATAGGGCCAAGCAGAGGGAATCCATCGGGGACGGGGCAGGTTTTTGGATACCAGTAAAAGTATAGGAGCTTTATTGAGGTAAACCAGCCACACAGAACCCAGGCAACACATAGGATAATGTCTGTAGACGACGCTGGATGTGATCCAACTGAGAGACGCGTCCAGCAGGAAGACCAAGAGGGGAAAATATAAGGAGACCATCTTCATTCTGGTGCAGTTCTCCTGAAAAGTGAAAAAAAAATACTGAATAAACAGTCAATAGTCGAATAGCTATAAACAGACAATACATAGCAATGTACACTTAAAGGGGAAGTCCAACTCCTCGAAAAATGTAAAAATCACTTTCAATTGTGTAAAATAGCAAAAAACAAAATGTACCCAGCATTTCAATGCACCAACGACCCAGAGTTAAAGCCGCTGCTCATTAGTGGCTTCAAAGGTCATGTGCCGTTTCATTAACATGACCGCTCAGATGTGACCACCGGGTGAGCGGCAACATCAACGGATCGGCACATGGTGGCTGCAGCGGTCACCGGCCAACCAGAAGTGACCAAAGACCGGAGAGGCCACCAGAGCTTCAGTGCTAAATCAGCGTTGGATTAAAAAGGCGAGTCCATGTTTTTTATTTTACACAATTGGGGGCTCCTTTCAGGTTTTGGACAGCGCCTTTCTTTGAATGGGATCGTCTCATTTAACACTTAGGGCCAGTTCACACGGCTTATTGCCGGCGTAATTGCGGGGACGGATTTCGCCCGCAATTACGCCGGCTGCCGTGCAGCGGGGGCGGGCGGCCGGCAGCTCGCCGGCCCCATAGACAGTCATTATTCACGGCGTGTACACGCCGTAAATAATGTGCATGTCACTTTCTCCCCCCCCCCCGTGGCGGATTTCGTGAGCGGGGAGCAGAGACGGAATCCATAGTTCTCTATGAGAACTGTGGATTACCGTAATGACTGGGACGGATTTCAGCCGTATTGGAGCGCAAATACGGCGCGCAGTACGGCTGAAATCAGTCCCAAAATAAGCCATGTGAACGAGCCCTTAGGATTAGTGTTTAGTATTATAGAAATGTAATACATCAAAGCACACGGAGCTATCCAGTCAAGAATTAACCTTTGCTGTAACTCTTAACTGGAGCTAATAAAAGGGGCCTTAAAGGGGTTGTCTCGCTACAAAGAAAAGCTTTCAAATTGTAGGAACACAAAATAAAGACATTTTCCAAATATATTGCTTTGTTCCTCTGTTTTCCCTAAGGAGATACAAGTGAATTTATGACCTCCCTGGCTATTTCAGTTCCCTCAGTAACAGACCTGTAAACAATTCTCCCCCCTGCTGTTTGTTCAATGAGATAACAGTGAGTGATGTCATCACACAGGTCAGCAGCAGTGAACTGTAATTAGGGCTTTTGTTTTGGGGATCAGATAAGAAGTCCTGTTAGTAGTTTGAGAAGCTAATCTGATCTAATTAGCATCTGAAAGCACAGCAGGGCATGGAGCTGTACAAGCATGGAGCTGTATGCAAATGAGTCAGTCTGAACCAGGAAGTGACAGAGTATTTCATTCATGCATTCTGTGAAACTCTGAAGGGAGACAACTCCTTTAAGCAGAAAAATCATACTACAAAGAATTTTTTTTTTTACTTTTTAAAGCATCTATGCCCTTTCCACATCAGATCAGCATGTGATTGTGCCCCCACTGACCAGCACCTTGAACCTCCATCTTTCATCTAAGACCCCATTCACATAGGACGCAATGTATGAATTCTGGCGCTGATAGACCAGTTCTAAATCGTTTTAAGGTAGTACAGACTGCACCAGAATGTATGAAGCTGTTCTTCTGCAGGTCATACATAGAGGGCAGTGTAGAGCCAATACCACAAGTCTGGCTCAGGCACCACCTTTACCCTGGTCTGTTCTTCTGCAGGTCATACATACAGGGCAGTGTAGAGCCAATACCACAAGTTCTGGCTCAGGCACCACCTTTACCCTGGTCTGGCTGTTCTGCAGGTCATACATACAGGCGCAGTGTAGAGCCAATACCACAAGTCTGGCTCAGGCACCACCTTTACCCTGGTCTGTTCTTCTGCAGGCTCTACATACCGGGCAGTGTAGAGCCATTACCACACGTCTGTCTCAGGCACCACCTTTACCCTGGTCTGGCTGTTCTTCTGCAGCTCATACATACAGGGCAGTGTAGAGCCAATACCACAAGTCTGGCTCAGGCACCACCTTTACCCTGGTCTGTTCTTCTGCAGGTCATACATACAGGGCAGTGTAGAGCCAATACCACAAGTCTGGCTCAGGCACCACCTTTACCCTGGTCTGGCTGTTCTTCTGCAGGTCATACATACAGGGCAGTGTAGTGCTATACCACAAGTCAGGCTCAGGCACCACCTTTACCCTGGTCTGGCTGTTCTTCTGCAGGTCATACATACAGGTACAGTGTAGAGCCAATACCACAAGTCTGGCTCAGGCACCACCTTTACCCTGGTCTGGCTGTTCTTCTGCAGGTCATACATACAGGCGCAGTGTAGAGCCAATACCACAAGTCTGGCTCAGGCACCACCTTTACCTGGTCTGGCTGTTCTTGCTGTTCGCGATAAAGTTTTGCCGTCAAAGAATCATAAATGTGTCTACTTCTACGAATGTGGTGCAACGCCACCAGAACAACCCAAAACTTGTTCATACATCTAAAGAACTGGCCTACTACAGCTTTTAGACGCCAGAATTCTAGCACAGCCCCATTCATACATGTCGCCCATAGTGTTTTCGGTAATACATTGGGATACCTTGGCAGGGACATGACTGGGCCACAGAGTTCTATAGGGTAAATGAATTCCGAATTGAGTTGCATTTGCCCCATCTACTGAAGGTATACAGTTTCTGCATCGGATACAGAAGCAAGGAACACCAGTCTTGTGTTTGATGTACAAAGTGGATATATTTGGTAACTAGGCCAAACGTAACCCAAGTACTTGGAGATACAGGCTCAGAAATCCTACACCGTTATAGCAGTATGAACGCGTTCTACTAGTCAGTATTGTGTAATACAACTTCATCTCAAAAATTAGCAAGTAACAGCCACATGTAATACTGCGGCAAATGAAACCCACTGGCTGCTTAGAAAATATATGCATTTTTTTATCCTAAGGGTTTCAGTAGTTTGCTGTTGCTTTCTATCACTTATGTCGGCGGCCATTTTGTAACGTGAAATGGTAATTTCCTTCTCTAAGATGGCCGCATGTTGTATGAGGTAAAGTGAAAGTTATATGAGCGACTGAAGCTGGCAAGACGCCAGCATCAGAGATGGTTGTCTCATCGGTATCAGAAGCTGAACTCAAGACGCGTGAAGAAACAGGAAGTCTTGGGGCGAGTACATTTCTTAGAAAAGATTATAACATTCTGTAGTATCTAAGACCAGTAACGATAGAATAACAGATCTAGAAGAAGTATTCCAGATAAAACTCATCAAAAATAATTAAGCCCTTTTAAGGCCTGATTCACATCAGCTTTGTGCTTTCCATTGTTCTACTCGATTTGGAAGACGTGAAAAAGGAAAGAAACGGATGCCGCTCATTTCTGTGGAATTTTAGGGCTCTCAGTTTGCATCAGTCTGGGTCTGTTCTATCAGATTTCTGTTTTTTGTTGTTTTTTTTTTTTTTTTAAACTGAAAAAATAAAGTAGTTCAATGCGCTAATTTTTCCTTTGAAAGAAATGGAAATTTGATGAAAAAGAACACATTGAAAAGTGCTGCGTAAAATCTATCCAAACACGTATGCAAATTGTGGTACGCATTCGGATAAGTTTTCTGTGCCGCATTTCTAGATTTTAATAATATAACAAGTTATAGTGACCAGGATTCTGGAGAAGGGTCTGGATACATTTCTAGATTTAATAATATAACAAGTTATAGTGACCGTGATTCTGGAAGGGTCTGGATACATTTCTAGATGTAATAATAGAACAAGTTATAGTGACCGGAATTCTGCAGAAGGGTTGGATACATTTCTAGATGTAATAATAGAACAAGTTATAGTGACAGGATTCTGGAGAAGGGTCTGGATACATTTCTAGATGTAATAATAGAACAAGTTATAGTGTCATGGATTCTGGAGAAGGGTCTGGATACATTTCTAGATGTAATAATATAACAAGTTATAGTGACCGTGATTCTGGAGAAGGGTCTGGATACATTTCTAGATGTAATAATATAACAAGTTATAGTGACCGTGATTCTGTAGAAGGGTCCGGATACATTTCTAGATGTAATAATATAACATGTTATAGTGACCGTGATTCTGGAGAAGGGTCCGGATACATTTCTAGATGTAATAATATAACATGTTATAGTGACCGGGATTCTGGAGAAGGGTCCGGATACATTTCTAGATGTAATAATATAACAAGTTATAGTGACGGCATTCTCGAGAAGGGTCCGGATACATTTCTAGATGTAATAATAGAACAAGTTATAGTGACCAGGATTCGGGAGAAGGGTCTGGATACATTTCTAGATGTAATAATATACAAGTTATAGTGACCGGGATTCTGGAGAAGGGTCCGGATACATTTCTAGATGTAATAATAGAACAAGTTATAGTGACCGTGATTCTGGAGAAGGGTCCGGATACATTTGTAGATGTAAAAATATAACAAGTTATAGTGACCGTGATTCTGTAGAAGGGTCCGGATACATTTCTAGATGTAATAATATAACATGTTATAGTGACCGGGATTCTGGAGAAGGGTCCGGATACATTTCTAGATGTAATAATATAACATGTTATAGTGACCGGGATTCTGGAGAAGGGTCCGGATACATTTCTAGTTGTAATAAAATAACCATGTTATAGTGACCAGGATTCTGGAGAAGGGTCCGGATACATTTCTAGATGTAATAATTTAACAAGTTATAGTGACCAGGATTCTGGAGAAGGGTCTGGATACATTTCTAGATGTAATAATATAACAAGTTATAGTACCGTGATTCTGGAGAGGGGTCCAGATACATTTCTAGATGTAATAATATAACATGTTTATAGGATCCGGGATGATGGAAAGGTCTGGATCATTTCTAAGATGTGGAATTAATAGAACAAGTTATAGTGACCAGGATTCCGGAGAAGGGTCTGGATACATTTCTAGATGTAATAATAGAACAGTTATAGTGACCGGGATTCTGGAGAAGGGTCTGGATACATTTCTAGATGTAATAATATAACAAGTTATAGAGACCAGGATTCTGGAGAAGGGTCTGGATACATTTCTAGATGTAATAATATAACAAGTTATAGTACCGTGATTCTGGAGAGGGGTCCAGATACATTTCTAGATGTCATAATATAACAAGTTATAGTGAGCGGGATGCTGGAGAAGGGTCTGGATACATTTCTAGATGTAATAATAGAACAAGTTATAGTGTCCAGGATTCTGGAGAAGGGTCTGGATACATTTCTAGATGTAATAATATAACAGATTATAGTGACCTGGATTCTGGAGAAGGGTCTGGATACATTTCTAGATGTAATAATAGAACAGGTTATAGTGACCGGGATTCTGGAGAAGGGTCTGGATACATTTCTAGATGTAATAATATAACAAGTTATAGTGACCAGGATTCTGGAGAAGGGTCTGGATACATTTCTAGATGTAATAGTAGATCAAGTTATAGTGACCAGGATTCCGGAGAAGGGTCTGGACACACTTCTAGATGCAATAACATAACTATCTGACCAGCACTTGCCGCGCGCTCCAGTTGCCGCCCGTGTGCGCTAGTGTGCGCACGCGGTACTGCAGTCAACCGGTCACAGCTTATCTTGTAACATTCCTGCAGGAGTTCCGCAGTGTCTTCGAAGAGCCTGCCCGCGCTTCATCTGCCAAGACCGCTTTGTTGAATTTACAGCAAGGAAGCTCCTCCGTAGGAGACTACGCCGTGCATTTCCGCACACTAGCTTCAGAGTTGGCTTGGAACGATGCAGCATTGTGCGCCACGTTCAAGAAGGGCCTCTCCAGCCAGATTAAGGATGCCCTCTCCACCGGGGACCCTCCGTCTTCGTTATGTGAGCTCATCCATCTGGCGACCCGGATTGACATCCACTTCTCGGAGAGACGGGAGGAGCTCCGTCAAGAGCACGAACCGGGCCGAGCACGTTGTCTACCCCGTCTTGCGTCAATGTTTCTTCGGCCTCCACTGCCTTCTTCACAGCCAGCCATGGAAGAGGCCATGCAAGTGGACAGAGCCCACCTGACTCCGCAGGAACTTACGCGACGACGTGAGGAGAACTTGTGTCTCTACTGTGGCAGCCCTGAACATTTCCGCAGGGGTTGTCCGCTCCGTCCGGGAAACGTGCACACCTAGGCTTCGTGGGAGAGGTGTCTCTAGGTGTGAGAAATCCCTCTCCACGGCTCATGCTCCCGGTTCTGGTCACATACAATTCCAGAGTCTCGTTTCAAGTAGCCGCCTTCCTGGATTCTGGATCAGCCGGGCATTTTATGGATGCGACCCTGGTGGCCAAGTATCGTCTCTCGGTGGTCCGCCTAGACCAACCCTTGACCATCTCGTCCGTTAGTGGTGAGATATTGAGCGACTCTATCCTCTTTCGGACTGAACCGGTGGTCCTACAAGTAGGGGCTTTGCACGAGGAGAAGATTGCATTCTTTGTGCTACCCCGTTCTTCCTCGGCTGTCCTCCTGGGGCTTCCGTGGCTGCAGCGTCACGCCCCTATGCTCAACTGGAAGACGAGTGAAGTTTTGCGTTGGGGCCAAGATTGCCAGACTCGCTGTATATCTGCACCTCGCCCGGTGTGCCCCGTTCCTCCACAGTCTCCTCTCAAGCCTCTTCTGGGCCTGCCACTACCATACCAAGACTTCCAGGACGTTTTCTCTGAAAAGCAAGCGGAGACTCTTCCTCCCTCATCGTCCCTACGACTGCCTGATAGACCTGATACCCGGGGCCAGTCCCCCCCGAGATAGGGTCTACCCGCTCTCCGTACCTGAGACTCTGGCTATGTCGGCCTATGTTAAAGAAAACCTACAGAAAGGCTTCATCCGCAAGTCTTCTCCTGCGGGTGCCGGTTTCTTCTTTGTGGAGAGGAAGGACGGGTCCCTGCGACCGTGTATGGACTACCACGGTCTCAACAAGATCACCATTAAAAACCGGTATCCATTACCATTGATCACCGAGCTCTTCGACCGTCTCCGGGGACCGAAAGTCTTTTCAAAGCTAGATTTGCGGGGGGCTTATAACCTCATTCGGATCCGCAAAGGTGACGAGTGGAAGACGGCCTTTAATACTCGGAATGGGCACTTCGAGTATCTGGTGATGCCCTTCGGCCTATGCAACGCTCCCGCGGTTTTTCAGGAGTTTGTCAATTACATTTTCCGGGACCTCCTGTATACCTGCGTGGTCGTCTACCTAGATGATATTCTGGTTTTCTCGCCCAATCTGGAGTTCCACCAGTCGCATGTGCGCCAGGTTCTGAGATGTTTGCGTGATAACCATCTCTTTGCCAAGCTGGAGAAATGCCAATTCCACCAAACCAGCCTCCCGTTTCTCGGGTATATTATCTCAGACAAGGTTCTGCAAATGGACCCCACGAAATTGTCCGACGTTCTGCAGCGGCCACGACCCGTTGGCCTCCGGGCCATACAACGTTTCTTGGGATTCGGCAACTACTAGAGGCAGTTAATCCCCCATTTTTCAACGTTGGTGGAACCGATTGTTGCTCTCACCAGGAAGCATGGCAACCCCAAAGTGTGGCCACCACCCGCTGAAGAGGTCTTCTCCAACTTGAAAGCAACCTTCGCCTCTGCACCTGTGTTGTCCCGGCCTGATACCGAGAGTCCTTTCTTTTTAGAAGTCGACGCCTCTTCCGTAGGGGCAGGAGCGGTCCTCACTCAAAAGGAGCCCAAGGGCAAGACCCGGACCTGCGGGTTCTTCTCTAAAACATTTTTCGCCAGGCGAAAGGAACTATACCATCGGGGATCATGAACTGCTGGCCATCAAGCTTTCCCTGGAGTAATGGCGCCACCTCCTGGAGGATGCTCGGCATCCGGTAAATATTTTTACTGACCACAAAAATATACTTTACCTTCAGACCGCACAACGTCTCAATCCACGTCCAGCCAGGCGGTCTTTGTTCTTCTCCGGATTCAATTTTGTCATACACTTCCAACCGGCTGAAAAGAACATCAAGGCCGATGCCCTTTCTCGTGCTTCAGATGTTATTGGAGAAGAGGCCTCCCCTCGGCACATTGTACCCCCAGAATGTCTGATATCTGCAGCTCCCATAACCCTCCAACATGCTCCTCTGGGCAAGACGTATGTGCGCCCTGCGCTCCGGTTAGGGGTTCTGAAATGGGGCCATTGCTCTCGTACTGCTGGACATCCGGGGGTGCGGAAGTCTTGTTCTTTGATATTCCAGTTCTACTAGTGGCCCGATCTCACTAAAGGTGTGAAGGAGTTTGTGGAAGCCTGTACCACCTGTGCCCGCAACAAATCACTGCGCCTCAAACCTGTGGGTTTGCTGCAGCCTCTGCCGATTCCTGACAGTCCCTGGGGCCACATTGCCATGGAATTCATCACGGACCTACCTCCCTCTGACGGTAATATGGTTATCTGGGTGGTCACTGACCGTTTCTCTAAAATGGCGCACTTCATTCCCCTGCCTGGTCTACCTTCTGCTCCCCGACTCGCCAATCTTTTTTTTAAGCATATCTTCTGGATGGATGACCTTCCCCAATACATTGTTTCTGACCGGGGAGTTCAATTTGTCTCTCAGTTTTGGCGAGTTCTCTGCTCACTACTACCTGTTGTTCTGGACTTCTCTTCTGCGTACCACCCGCAATTCAATGGTCAAGTGGAAAGAGTGAACCAGGTCTTGGGTACCTATCTCCGCCACTTTGTTTCTACAAGACAAGATGATTGGTCCAGTCTGTTGCCATGGGCAGAATTTTCCTATAATTCTCTCGAATCCGATTCTGCTGGGGTGTCCCCCTTCTTCATGGTCTTTGGTCGGCACCCCAGTCCAACCCTTCTGCTGCCCTCTGCCTCCTCTGATGTCCCTGCGGCGGACAATCTGGTCCGTGACCTATCTGCCATATGGGAGGAAACACGATGATCTCTGCTTCAGGCCTCTGCTTGTATGAAAGTTCAAGCGGACAAAAAGAGAAGACCTCCTCAATCCTTTGCTCCGGGAGATAGGGTATGGCTGTCTGCCAGGTACGTCCACTTGAAAATTCCCAGCTACAATCTTGGACCCCAGTTTTTAGGCCCCTTTGAAGTCCTGAGACGCATCAACCCTGTGGCCTACAAACTCCGGCACCCTCCTACTATGCGCATCCCCAATTCCTTCCATGTCTCCCTGCTGAAACTGGTCGTCCTTAATCGGTTCTCTCGGTCTGTGGCTCCTCAATCTCCCGTGGGTGACTCCACTAATGTGTTTTCAGTCAAGGAGATATTAGCCATGAAGACGGTTAGGGGGAGACGATTTTTTTTGGGTCGACTGGAAGGGGTTTGGGCCGGAAGAAAGGTTGTGGGAGCTGGAGGACAACATCCTGGACCGGAATCTCCTGACTAAGTTTCTGCGGGCTAGGAAAAGGGGGAGGCCTAAGGGGGGTACTGTTACGGCTGCCCCCGCGACTCCTGTATCGGGTTGCGGGCGCATCCGCTCCCCTGCTGCGTCTCCTGCTGCTCTGACCGGCACTTACCTTGCCGCCCGCCTGTTCCCGGCCGGGCGCGCGCTCCTGTTGTACTGCAGTCAACCTTAAAGGGACAGCGTGCTGATGATTGGTATTCAATGGGCGCTGATCCTATTTAAGTCCTGCCCCTTCCTACTACCTTTGCCGAATCGATAGTGCCCTGTGCCCTGAAAGGAAGAGTTCCCTTGTATCTTGTTGTCTACTGTGTACCGTACCTTCTGCCTCCATCCCTTGACCACGAACCATTGCCGCCTGTCCTGACCTTCTGCCTGTCCCCGACTACGAGCTTGCTTCACGATTCTGTACCACGCTGCACCTCGGCCGCCATTGCAAGCAAGTCACGTCAGGGGTAGCGACCTGGTAGCCTCACGCCGCAGCAAGTCCATCCCGCTTTGCGGCGGGCTCTGGTGAATACCGGGGGCTACTTAGACTCCGCTCCCTGGCGTGGCCCGTACCATCGCTTGTGGTGGTCCAGAGGATCCACTTCCACTGACCGTTACAGTATTTTGTCCATGGTTTGCGGATTTAAGCCCTCCCCCGTCGCACCCACATGTTCATGTTCCGGGTGAAAACCGGGCGGAAGAATGAACATGTTCTATGTGTTTCGGACGCCGGTCGTGAAAATAACCGCCCAGCGGAAAATCCATACAGTGTGGACTGCTGCACGGATTTTCTATTGAAGTCTATGGGGGAGCATTGCTTGTCGGTTTTCCAACAGTTTGTAAAACCGCAAACCACCTGAAAAACTGACAAATAACATTTGCCGTGGGGTCTGTGCTGGTGCACGCTGCTATGGCTTCTATTCAATAGGATATTAACACAGAAGTCACAGTAAGATTTATTGAAACACTGGGCCTTACGTATGAAAACTGCCTGTCAGTAAGACTGTCTGTTACCCATAGCAACCAATCAGAGCTCGCAGTGTGAGCATAGCCTTCTACCGATACGAGCCGCAGCGTGAGCATAGCCTCATACCTATACGAGCCGCAGCGTGAGCATAGCCTCATACCTATACGAGCCGCAGCGTGAGCATAACCTCATACCTATACGAGCCGCAGCGTGAGCATATCCTCATACCTATACGTTACGCAGCGTGAGCATAGACTCATACCTATACGTGCCGCAGCGTGAGCATAACCTCATACCTATACGAGCCGCAGCGTGAGCATAGCCTCATACCTATACGAGCCGCAGCGTGAGCATAACCTCATACCTATACGAGCCGCAGCGTGAGCATAACCTAATACCTATACGAGCCGCAGCGTGAGCATAGCCTCATACCTATACGAGCCGCAGCGTGAGCATAGCCTCATACCTATACCACACGAAGCGTGAGCATAACCTCATACCAATACGAGCCGCAGCGTGAGCATAGCCTTCCCACCTATACGAGCCGCAGCGTGAGCATAGCCTTCTACCTATACGAAAGGGGAAAAACCGCAGCGTGAGCATAGCCTCATACCATAAGCCGCAGCGTGAGCATAGCCTCATACCTATACGAGCCGCAGCGTGAGGCATAGACCTCATACCTATACGAGCCGCAGCGTGAGCATAAGCCTCATACCTATACGAGCCGCAGCGTGAGCATAGCCTCCTTACCTATACGAGCCGCAGCGTGAGCATAGCCTCATTTCCTATACGAGCCGCAGCGTGAGCATAGCCTCATACCTATACGAGCCGCAGCGTGAGCATAGCCTCCTACCTATACGAGCCGCAGCGTGAGCATAGCCTCCTACCTATACGAGCCGCAGCGTGAGCATAGCCTCATACCTATACGAGCCGCAGCGTGAGCATAGCCTGATACCTATACGAGCCGCAGCGTGAGCATAGCCTCATACCTATACGAGCCGCAGCGTGAGCATAGCCTCATACCTATACGAGCCGCAGTGTGAGCATAGCCTCATACCTATACGAGCCGCAGTGTGAGCATAGCCTCCTACCTATACGAGCCGCAGTGTGAGCATAGCCTCATACCTATACGAGCCGCAGTGTGAGCATAGCCTCATACCTATACGAGCCGCAGCGTGAGCATAGCCTCATACCTATACGAGCCGCAGTGAAGTTTCTGTTAGTAGCTGGGTATCAGTGAGGTGTCTGCGGCCATTGCTGCGCGGAGCGGCCGGTGTCGGGTGAGGAGGGTCGGGGCTCTGTACTCACCTCTCGGGCACCTTCCCCGGGCTGCGGCCTGAGGAGGAGGTGATCCCCGGAGCTGTGCACGGACTGAGGGGGAGCTGCGATCTCTGCGCCCGCCCGCGCCGCTTTCACTTTCACTTTCGATCTCCTGTAAATGAGCCGCTTACAGGAATAACGAGGGAGGTGAGAGGCGGCAGAGGAGGGAGAGAACCGGGAGAGGGCGCAGGGAACCGGGCAGAGAGAGGCGGCAGAGGACGGAGAGAGAGAGCAGAGACCCGGGCAGAGGACGGAGATACCCGAACGAAGAGAACAGGGCAGAGGACGGGACGGAGGCTGCACTGGAGACTGGACGGTAAGTGTCTGCGGCATAGAGCACCGTGCACACTGCGGCGCGTCTACTGTGCGGTTATTTGTGGTGAGAGGAGCGCAGGCTGCAGTGCACACCTCTAAACGATACCGCAGCTTAGTTTTAGGAAGGGAGAGCTCAGCAATCACACACTACACACCAAACTCAGGCCATGTTCACATTGCAGAGGTGTAAACGGACCCGTTTCACAATGGACACTTTGGACGGAACCCACTGACTACAATGATCTGTGGAGTGTCTGTGGTGTTGATGTAAACGCTGCGCTATTGTTTTCCAACATTCCGGACGGAACCAGCGACCAAGGTTCCGAGCGGAATCTCTGACGACGCAGATGTGAACCGAGGCTGAGGGCAGGTTCAGACAGCGTATGGCGGCGCGTACCTGTGCACAACACTATACACCAGCACGTACTTCAAACAGCGCTCGCCCCCATTCACTTTCCCTGTCCCCGGCATGTAACTAAGGGTATGTTCACCCTATAGCTTTCAATAGGTCGCCTGCTGCTGCGTCAAATGGATCAAGAATTGACATGACAATTCTATAAACTGATCCAAAAGATGCAGGTAAACACGTATTGTCAAAACTCTGATGCGTGTTTTACATTGAAAGCAATGTAACTCACACTGCACATGGTTAGATAATAATAATAATAATCTTTATTTCTATAGCGCCAACATATTCCGCAGCACTTTACAAATTCAAGGGTAAACATACAGTCATTACACATTAAAAGTACTTACAAATGAGACACAAGGTGTGAGGGCCCTGCTCGTGAGAGCTTACAATCTATTAGGGTGTATGGGTGAAACATTAGGTAAGAAGTGCCAAGTTTACAATGGTCCGGCCATGTTTCTTTAAATAGGGGTGGTTTACATGAAAATGGATGAACCTGACATGTACATCTATATACAGATAAGTGCCTGTGATTTGCCCTGGTGCAGGGAGTGACAGATGTGTGTGATAGCAGTTAGGGATCTTGGTGGGCCAGACTGAGAAATGTATTTTCAGGGCCTCTTAAAACTGTGAGGGTTGTGAATGTGCCTGATCGCCCCGGTAGCATTTCCAGAATTGGTGCCGCACGGGGTAAAATCTTGTAGGGGGCATGGGAGGTTCGGATGATTGATGAGTGTAACCTGATATCATCAGCAGAGCGGAGAGCACGGGTAGGGCGGTAGACAGAGACTAGGGAGGAGATGTAGGGAGGAGCGGCGCTGTGTGAGGGTTTGGGTCCGTTTTGGGACAGCCACAGAGTACACGCCGGGAAATAAATTGTACAGGTTTGCAGTATTGTCAAATGTGGTGTGAACCCCAAAATTTCACAGACAACAGAAGTGAATCCCACTATAAAATATAACTTTTATTCTAAATATAAAAAAAAAAAAAAAAAACGTTCTCCCTAGAAATCCCTGGGCAAGACGACCCTTCCTACTGTAGTGTATACGCCCCGAAAAGGGCGACCCTAACCACGTACCTCCTACACAACCCTAGAAATCCCTAAAAAAACGAAAAAAAACTGTGCGATGAAGATCACAAAAAAAAATTAAAAAAATTATAAAATTTAGAGGTTTTATAAAAATGTTCTTAAGAAAATTAACTACACTTAAAAATACCCTGGGTATCTAAAAAAATTTGTTTTCTTTCTCCGGGTTTAAAACCTCCTACTCCAAAAAAGGCGGGTTTCCACCCAATAATTTAAACCCACAAGGGTTTTCACAGGAACATTGAAAAGGGACCTTCCAATCCCCAAAGGGGATAGGGAAAACAAATATGTTTTAGCTTAGGAATCCAAAATGGAAATTCGGGGTTTATAATCTTTTGGTAAAATTTTTTTTGGGTTTTTTTAAAAATTTTATCAAACCTTTAACTAAAATTCCAAATAATCCAAAAGGAAAAAGAAACACATTTTAGGTTTAGCCCAACGGGAGGAAAATCACAAACTAAAATTTAAACAATTATAATGCCAAAAGAAAAAAAACCCTTTTACTGTCATAATGTAACAACCCCTGGCCCAACGATCCCTAAACGGGCCCAGGTTTTGGGTATGGGGGGGATGTTATTCCTTCCTCCCATAAGATAAGGTTTTCCCAAGAAGACTAGGTTCCAAGGAAAAATTCAAATTGTTTTTTTTTTCCACTTTTAGATCGTTTTTGACCGGTAAAGTTAATCCTTTTTTTGAAAAAGGACCCCATGGTTATGGTTTCTTTGGAAACTTTCAAAATTTGGGGTTCATGTGTTTGCTTTTTCCTTTGAGCTAATCTATGTTGTTATTTTTTCTTAAAAATTTAGGTTTAAAAATGGTATTTAGTGTTTGATAATTGAGACCAGTACAGAGATTATAACAGTTTCGATTTTGGATTCTATACCAGTACATTCATTTTGTCTCTATCTTTGGATTTGTTAAGTCTGCATTGTCTCCCTGATGAACCCTGTGTATTTTTGGGGGAAACGCGTTGGAGTGGAGTTTACCTTGGGAAGAACATTTTTTAGATACTGCTATTTTGTAGTTGATTTTTTTTTTTCCAAACGTAGCTTTATTGATAGTCATAATAAAAATAACATTACAAAGGCAAGTGCAATCAGATGAGCAAATAACATCTAATACCAAAGACATATATGGTAATACTATCAGCAGGTCATTATCAGGGTATTGAATCACACGTGATTAACAGTAGAAACTTTAGTAGAAGGATTACCAATCAATAAACCGTAGGTTAAACAAACTAGGCTAGTACTTTGTAATGATGACCAGGTATAAAACAACTAACAGCAAAGAAAAAAAACAAGTAAAAAAAAAAAGGACATAAAACTTCCACAATAAAAAAATATAAACAGACATCAGAGACCATTCGGACTGGACCCGGGCAGACCCCCCCACAAAGCGCACCACTATCGGGAGATGGTAACATCAATGAATACGCATAAGTCCCAAGAATCAGATCCGTAAACACCAAGCGAACTCGCGTAACGCTGTGGTATTCTGGGGATGCGGTAAACATGATCCATTCTCTCCAAACCCTGTCATATCTGTCCGTAGTTAATTTTTCTAAGAGCATTTTATATACCTCTATATGTTGGTAATTTATTTTTTGTGATCTTCATCGCACAGTTTTTTTTGTTTTTTTAGGGATTTCTAGGGTTGGGTAGGAGGTACGTGGTTAGGGTCGGCCTTTTTGGGGCGTATACCCTACAGTAGGTAGGGTCGTAGTGCCCAGATATTTCTAGGGAGAACGTATTTTCTTCTCTTTTAAAGGGGTTGTCTCACTACATCGATTCAACACACCTCAGTCCTGTTTTCTCAGTTTCATTATTTTTTATTTTTTTTTTAAATATGTTTATTAGGCTATAAGGCCAACCAAATGTACAATAAAAAGAACATGTAAAGAGCATGCATATGGTAAAAAATACACGTTACATTAATAAAAGAAACACTCATGCCTCCTAGAGATTTCGAGACACGTCTTACAGGAATCGATTAAAAGGATACAGCATCTCTTAGGTGTCACCAAACAACCAATTCTTCTAAAATGGCTAACCAAGCCAGTTTCATTTTGAATTCAGTTGCGTGTTTACTGGTTTTACTGGCTGCTACTGACCTGCAGTGAGGAGCTGCTGAGGACACAAGGTCTGTAGCTATAGCAACCAATGCTGGCAGCCTATCAGGAGAGATCAAACAGGTCTATAGCCATAGCGACCAGTGCTGGCAGCCTATCAGGAGAGATCGAACATGTCTGTAGCTATAGCAACCAGTGCTGGCAGCCTATCAGGGAGATCGAACAGTCTGTAGCAAGCAACAGGCGGCAGCCATCGGGAGAGATCGAAATGTCTGTAGCTATAGCAACCAGTGCTGGCAGCCTATCAGGAGAGATCGAACATGTCTGTAGCTAAGCACCAACCACCTACGGGGTCGAACATCGAGCAAGAACCTTCAAACCTTCAGAGAGATCGAACATGCTGTACTATGCAACCAGTGCTGGCAGCCATCAGGAGAGAGAGAACAGGTCTGTACCCTATACGCCTGAGGAGCTGATGCACCCCATCAAGGGGGGATACTAGGAATAGGTAGGACACTGGTAATGGACACATATTGCAAAGTAACTTGTTTTTGCAAGATATTTAACATAAAAAGCAGCAATCCTTGAGGGAGACAACCCCTTTAATATTTAGAATAAAAGTTATATTTTATAGTGGGATTCACTTTTGTTGTCTGTGAAATTTTGGGATTTGTGTCGAATCCCATTGTGTGTCATTTTTGTATCCTATCGGTTCCAATCCATTCAATATATTGGTTTTGTTATTCTCGTGATATGAACCCAGCCTATAATATACATTTCTGCTCATCTTTTCATGCACGTTCTGCTGTGTTGGCATCTTTGTACGTATAACATAAATGGAAATACAGGGGACAGCAGCTTTGGAAACTCAAGTAGCTGGCATCAAATGGGCATAAAAATGGGAACTCAAGACTGAGAGTTAAAAGGAGCCTGTCACATTGAACCTGCTATCCAACCTGTGGACCCCAAATTATAGAGCAGGAGAGGCTGAGCAGACTAATATATCGTCCTGTGGGGAAAAATGCAGTAGAACGTTGTATTTGATTCATTAACCTTCCTTCATATTCTGGGTTAAGGAGTCCAGTGGGCGGTGTTATCAGTGATTGATGTCTATCTCTGTATATACACACACAAGGCTGTCAGTCACGGATAAGACCGCCCTCTGGACTCCTTAACACAAAATAAGCAGGGTTGTAAATTAATAAGTTAAAAGATCAACAGAAAAATATATCAATCTGCTGAGCTCCTCCTGCTCTATAACATGGGGCCACAGATCAGATAGCATGTCCTCAGCTCCTCCTGCTCTATAATATGGGGCCGCAGATCAGATAGCATGTCCTCAGCTCTCCTGCTCATAATATGGGGCCCCCAGATCAGATAGCATGTCCTCAGCTCCTCCTGTTATAATATGGGGCCACAGATCGGATAGCAAAGTCCTCAGCTCTCCTGCTATTTAACTGGGGCCCGCAGATCAGATAGCATGTCCTCAGCTCCTCCTGCTCTATAACATGGGGCCACAGATCAGATAGCATGTCCTCAGCTCCTCCTGCTCTATAACATGGGGCCACAGATCAGATAGCAAATCCTCCTGCTCTATAACATGTGGCCACAGATCAGATAGCGTGTCCTCAGCTCCTCCTGCTCTATAACATGGGGCTGCAGATCAGTTTTAAAGTCATCAGCTCCTCCTGCTCTGTAACATGGGGCCTGCAGTTTAGATAGCATGTCCTCAGCTCCTCCTGCTCTATAACATGGAGCCACAGATCAGATAGCATGTCCACAGCTCCTCCCGCTCTATAACATGGGGCCCCAAAATCAGATAGCGTTTTCCTCAGCTCCTCCTGCTCTTTAACATGGGGGTCACAGATAGATTTGCTTTTCCTCAGCTCCTCCTGCTCTATTAACATGGGGCCACAGATCCAGATAGCATGTCCTCAGCTCCTCATGCTTATAACATGGGCCACAGATAGATAGCGTGGTCCTCAGCTCCTCCTGCTCTATTAATGGGGCTGCAGATCAGATAGCATGTCTCAGTCCTCCTGCTCTTATAACATGGGGCCCGCAGTTCAGATAGCATGTCCTCAGCTCCTCCTGCTCTATAACATGGGTCCCACAGATCAGATAGCGTTTTCCTCAGCTCCTCTGCTCTATAACATGGGGCTGCAGATCAGATAGCATGTCAGCTCCTCCTGCTCTATAAAATTTGGGGCACAGATCAGATAGCTGTCCTCAGTCCTCTGCTCTATTACATGGGGCCCAGATCAGATTTGCATGTCCTCAGCTCCTCCTGCTCTATAACATGGGTCCTGCAGATCAGATAGCATGTCCTCAGCTCCTCCCGCTCTATAACACAGGGCCACAGATCAGATAGCATGTCCTCGCTCCTCCTGCTCTATAACACGGGGCCACAGATCAGATAGCATGTCCTCAGCTCCTCCTGCTCTATAACACCGGGCCCCAGATCAGATAGCATGTCCTCAGCTCCTCCTGCTCTTATAACATGGGGCCAAAGATCAGATAGCATGTCCTCAGTCCTCCTGCTTATAATGGGGCCCCCAGAGCAGATATCAAGTCCTCAGCTCCTTCCTGCTCTATAACATGGGGCCACAGATCAGATAGCATGTCCTCAGCTCCTCCCATTCTATAACATGGGGCCTGCAGATCAGATAGCATGTCCTCAGTCTCCTGCTCTATAACATTGGGGGCCTGCCCAATAGACAGCATGTCCCCAGCTCCTCTGCTCTTATAACATGGGCCACAGATCAGATAGCATGTCCTCAGCTCTCCTGCTCTTTAACATGGGGCCAGATGGGTAGCAAATCCTGCTTATAACATGGGGCCTGCAGATCAGATAGCATGTCCTCAGCTCCTCCTGCTCTATTTTAACATGGGGCCAGATCAGATGGCATGTCCTCAGCTCCTCTGCTCTGTAACATGGGGCACTGCAGGATCAGGTAACAAAGTCCTCAGCTCCTCCTGCTCTATAACATGGGACGCGGAAAGCATGTCTAAGCTCTCCTGCCTTTTACATGGGCCACGATCAGATGATGTCCTCAGCTCCTCTGCTCTATAAAAATGGGGGCCACAGTTTAGATAGCATGGGCCTCAGCTCCTCCTGCTCTATAACATGGGGCCGCAGATCAGATGCATGTCCTCAGCTCCTCCTGCTTATAAATGGGAGGTAGCTGCCCGTTCAGATTTCATGCTCAAGCTTCCCTCCTTGTCTATAACATGGGGCTGCAGTCAGATAGCTGTCCTCAGTCCTCTGCTCTATAACATGGGGCAGAAACAGTTTGCATGTCCTCAGCTCCTCTGCTCTATAACATGGGGGCCACGATCAGATAGCATGTCCCCAGCTTCCTCCTGCTCTATACATGGGGCCACAGATCAGATAGCGTGTCCTCATCCTCCTGCTCTATAACATGGGGCCACAGATCAGATAGCATGTTCCTCAGTCCTCATGCTTATAACATGGGGCCCAGATCAGATAGCATGTCCTCAGCTCCTCTGCTCTATAACTGGGTCTGCAGATCAGATAGCATGTCCTCAGCTCCTCCTGCTCTATAACTGGGGGCCACAGATCAGATAGTATGTCCTCAGCTCCTCCTGCTCTATACAATGGGCCCAGATCAGATAGCATGTCCTCGCTCCTCCTGCTCTATACATGGGGCCACAGATCAGATAGCATGTCCTCAGCTCCTTCCCGCTCTATAACATGGGGCCACAGATCAGATAGCATGTCCTCGCTCCTCTGCTTATAAATGGGCCGCGATCGATAGCATGTCCTCAGCCTTTCCCCCTGCTCTATAACATTGGGGCCCAGATCAGATAGCATGTTTCCCTTAGCTCTCCTGCTCTATTAAAATGGGGCCCCAGATCAGATAGATGTCCTCAGCTTCTCCTGTCTATAACATGGGGCCCAGATCAGATGCATGTCCTCAGCTCCTCCTGCTTATAACATGGGGCCATAGATCAGATAGCATGTCCTCAGCTCCCCTGCTCTTTAAATGGGCACAGATAGTAGCATGTCCTCAGTCTCCCCGCTCTTAACATGGGCCACAGTCAGATAGCATGTCTAAACCTCCTGCTCATAAAACAAAGGGGCCCCCAACACAGATCAGATAGTATTTCCTCAGCTCCTCCTGCTCTATAACATGGGACCACAGATCAGATTGCATGTCCTCAGCTCCTCCTGCTCTTTAAAACATGGGGCCCACAGATCAGGGTAGCATGTCCTCAGCTCCTCCTGCTCTTTAACTGGGGCCCACAGATCAGATAGCATGTCCTCAGCTCCTCCTGCTCTATAACATGGGGCCAGTAGATCAATGTGACAGGTTCCCTTTAAAGGACTTTGGGCCACTGACACTGCCATCACACCAATAGGGATGCTCTGCATTAAATTAAGGTTAGTCCAACCTAGTGGTTCTGGCCATTCAAACTGGCATTAAAGCGGACAGACGGACAATTTTCACTGATTTCAATAAGTAACTGGTGTTTTCAAAGGGTTAATGATTTTGACACACTGATCTCACACCAAAAATGCCCATCTGAGCACTGTAATGCCAGTGTTAGTGCCCAGAACCACTTTGGACCAATCTGGACTAAACTGAATTTGAAGTGGGGCATCCTTATGAGTATGATGCAGCATGAGATCAATGGGTCACAGTCATTTAACCCTCTAAATCTCAGTATTGGGTTCCCGCTGTGAGGCCCATTTGATGCCAGCTGTTTTCTCCTTCGTGATGTCATACAGACTGTTATGTATAGCATACAGTATACATTTACAATATCCAGCTATGCTATACAGCAGACCACAGGATATACCCCACAAATGTCGGATAATGGGGGTCTATGGTTATTTTTGCTGGGTACGCTGGGAGCCTCACTTGGGGCACATGTGCCGTTATCTTTTTGGAAACATTAACCCTCCTCATGCATTTTCCAGATAGTTATTTTTCCACACCATTAATAAGCTTCTTGCTTTTTTCTCATTTCAGGTTTTCCCACAATGCATTTCTTCTGGTCCTTGTGTTGCCTCATGGGTATAGACTATGGCAGCCTGCAGCTAATAAGGCTTGTTCTGACCCGTGGTCGGTCTCTGACTCTCCCTCTGGCCTGGGTGATTGGCCTGGCACAGCTGCTGGTCCTGACACTCGTCCATGTGGTCAGCAGCTTGTCCAAGCACCAAACCTTTTCCCAGAGGGGTAAATTCGTGGCGTCCAGCATAGTCACAAGCCTGCTGGTGCCGTGCTGTGCCACCTTCACTGCTGCCCTCATACCCCGGACCAGCGCTGAGCTGCTGCACAGATGGGGACACGGAGACCTCTTCATCTACTCGCACCTTATCACATTGACGTCTACACTCGTCTGGCATCAGCTGTTTCTCAGTGATGAAGATGAAGACGGGGGGAGGAGGAGGGAAACATCGGGCCCCTGTGTGGGATTAATTACCCTTCTAAAACCTTACAGGGCCGGTTTCCCGCTGGTGGCTCTATTTTTGTACTGTCTTCATGGGGTAAAGTTATTATAAGGTCATTTGGGCTCTGTGTACATACTTACAGTTGGTAAGGAAAGGGATTCAGACCCCTTTATTTTTCACTCTTTCATTGCAGACATTTGGTAAATCAAAAAATTTCATTTTTTGGGTCATTAAAGGCACCTGACCCCCCATCTTAAAGGAAAAAAAACCCGAA